>CAAKHF010011361.1:0-10494 GCA_901007745.1 Hippocampus kuda
TTTCAAGTGCTTGCTAATTGTGCATATGCAATCAAAATCAGTCACTTTGTTTATTGACATGATTCCCTCTGTGTGTGTGTGTGGGTGTGTGTGTGCTTACATCTGAGACCAAATTTGCTACAGTGAAAAACCCCCTGTTGTGAAAAATTTCTTGCCGCAAACACGATTTCGTTGTAGAGGAGTTTCACTGTATTACAGTAAGCCACCGTGATAATATGGGCAGTCTGACCATTAAAGTTAGACCATGGTTGTCATTTCTGTTTCCCCCGAGGCTGGAATTCTTCATTTCAATCAATATTATGAAAAACAATTGGTTGATGCAAACCTTGATGTCATAAAACAATTACATTTGTAATTTTCAGCAAATTTAACAAAATTAATATTTTTTACAGCCATTTTACTCACCTGCTAAAGGAGAAAGAGAAATGTTGCCCCACCCTCGTGACTACTTTAGTATGATATAATAAAGTAGCAAGTGTCAATAGTAATGCTAGACCTATCCCACTGGATGGAAAGTATGATACACATATTTTAAAAAGCTACCCACACTCCTGTGCAAATGCCACGTTTGTGACATAAAACTAAATGGGAACAAAGATATCTCATTTGAAAACTTTTTTTTTCCCACCATGAATGTGATCTATAAACTGTACCGCCCACGTGAAGAGAAATGAAACTTTTCTCAGAGAGGAAGAATAAACAACTGAGATCATGTGGTTGCACAAGTATACACACCCTCTAAATAACTGGGAATGTGGCTATGTTTCACCAATTACATTCAAAGTCATGTTAAATGTGAGTCAGCCCACACCTGCGCCCACTTCCAGAAAAGGAATTCTAATTAACCCCAAATAAAGTTCAGATGTTCGAGGAGGCTCTTCCTGACATTTTTGCAGTCACACTTGATCACAAATCACGGTCTGCACTCTGCAGAGCGGTACCCGTACTGTAAGTAATTCCAGCTCTTGTTCAGGAACCATCAGGATGAAACGCAATTGCAAATTGATGAGTTTTTGTTTGTATCAAGATGTTTTCTCTTCATTCCTCACTGTCTTATGTCTGCTGGTCTGAGCTGTCGCTCACCCTCAGCCAGGAATATCTGCATGGCCCTGTAGAGCAGATGGACACCCAGCTCGCGCTTTTTCTTCAGCTGCCAATTGGACACCACACCATAGAAATCTCCGCGCTTCAGGTTGGTGAGCATCTTCAATCCTGTGATACGAATAGCGTTAGGAAAGGAGGGAGGTTGACAAACTGGATTTCATAACTGCTTGATGCTGTATGATTTGCATATGACGTGAGAGTGACCTTGACTTTTTTTCCCACCAAAACGACAGCTACATTCTAGTAACTTCCATAGCACCTTTGGTGATTTCACAAATCCCCACCCTAACGGATACTACCCGAAACCAAGCACCTCTTAATAATTATCGGCAAAGGACATACCATGGAAATCTTGATTATGTCACACATTAAACAGAAAACAGTTTCTTCTTTCACTTACCAATGGCCTCTACCATGCAGGCCTCTCTTGTGTAGGCCTCGACAGGAATGACGTTCTGGAAGCAATGCAGTGAGATGACCCCCTGCTCGGCGTTCCATATCTGAAGTATTTGCTGCACTTTGGGGCAGAGTTTCTATCATACAGTTGACAAAAAAAAAAAGTTAAATCCATGTAGTATTTTATTTATATTTCCAATAGCGATGAAAGTGTCAGCCACCTTTTAACTCCTGCATCTAATGTACTCAACATTTTAGATTAGTGAAATGATTCAATATGCAATTATACGCATCGGAGTAATTGTTAGACTTCACCTTTGAAGTCTTATCGCCTTTGTAGTACTCCAAGGCCTCGTAAAGATGACTGTAAGGGCGTGAGCGTTTTCCTTTGCCCACATAAAAAATGGCATTGACAAATGTCTGGAAACAGTCCTGTGGGGTCATGCCGTGACTACGATACGGAAGATTTTTGGTCACTCTGACGGAGAGAGAAAAAGAGAAAAAAAAGCTGTTCAAAATTAATTAAATTAGTGTCATTTATTTTGTTACTTCATTAAATCCATCAGTCAGGTAAAATGGCAAAAGAGGTTGCACATGGAAGCAAAAAAAAAAAAAATCTAGTCACACACACGATGTCTTGCATTTTAGCACATGGTAAAAATTGCAGTCTGGCTTTAGAACATGAATCTTGAACATCACCTTGGATCGAGCAGCAGGTAATTGAAGCTGGACTTGATATTGCCCTCTCTCCATTTTCTGTTCTGATCTGGTTGATCAAATTGTTGGCACAAGGCCTGCTCATCATCCTGACAGTCGGGCAGCTTGAACGTTCGCAGGGCCAAATTCAGCTCTGCGCTATAACCTCCACATCCTGCACACGGAAAGAGGGACCCAAAAACAAGATTATTAGGATAGCTCAAATAAATGAAACCGAATATTTTTAAGTCTGACACTACTGATACCTGTTTGTGGCTCTTCTATTTGATCTTGGTGCTGTGATGGTTTCGAGTTAGACCCATGCAACAAGCCGCGCAGCCTTTGAATGTAGACTGGCCTGGTTCGACGACTAATGGGTCCTGGACTTTCTCCCATCTCGATGAGCCTCCGTCTGAGCTCCTTATCCGTCATCCCTTCCGTCTCCAGCAACAATTTACACTGAACCTCATTGGCTTTCTTGTCATTGGGGCCTTCTGGTGGCTTCTGGTTTTCTTTGCCGTCTGCTGTATTGGTCTGCATGGCGCGCCAGTCATAGAGGATGGTCTCCTCACTGCTCGTGGTACTGATGCTGGAGCTGTGCGAGGTGTTCGCGGTAGGTGGAATGTGGGCCTCAATCAGTTTGTGACCCTGCTCCGTATCAGTGTAAAGGTACTCCACCGGTTCATCTGAATTCTCAATGTGCGGACGCCCCCCAGGAGTGTAAGACAGGTTGGCCAGTGACTTGCGGTGAGCCGAGAGTAGACTCATGCTGTATCTAGGAGTGCATCCGGTACCTGGCGTGCATGGAAGGTCTGAGCTTTCCCTTGACTTCCTTGGGGAAAAATAGCTGGAGCTGGATGAAGACGAGACAGATTCTGTTTGCGAGTTAGTGTCCCCTGCGATCCAGACCTCATCTTGCTGTTGGCAAGGTACTTTGGGAAAATCGTTTGCCTTCTTTGTTGCCTCATCTGTACTCGTCACGTCATCTGTCAAAAAATCCTTACCTTCAGAAAGTCCAACCTCTTGTCCTTGTAGGGCCTGGATGACCTCTGCAAGATTTCTTTCATAGGAATCCATTGAGGATTCGTGATTTTCCTCTAAGATAACAGTGTCACAAAGAGTCTGTGACTCAGCAAATGTGCTACAGATGCTTTTGGGAAGGATGAGGGTATCAGCTTGGCTCGATCTCCCACATGAACCTGCTCCGAGGGTGCCGGACTGAGTGCCTGGATAATCTCCGCACAACGAATCTGGTGCTGTGCTATTATCTGAATTGGACGGTATGAAACATGGAGAACGTGGCGAACTGTAGTTGTTTTTCTGAGTTCTGGGAGTTGTGTGCCGAGTTCGCACTGGTTTAGGAAGCGTCTCCTCAAACAGGCAAGAAGTGAGAAAGAGGCTCTCATGGGTTCTGCTATTTCTCAGTGAGCAGCGGCTCAGCCTCGACTGTGTCCGGCCTGTTACGAATGGACTTGGTGTAAATGGTTCTTTGCCTTCTGGTGGATTATCTGATTGAATGTCTTCCAACAGGTAGTTTTCCTCACTTAAAGTAATTACATCAGGATCAGTGCGAGCTTTAACCACGTTAGTCCTTTGATAATTATCCTCAGTCAGGCTCGGTTTATCAAGTTCAAAAACATCAACTCGAGGTTCACATTGAGCTTGTGGGACGTCTCCTTCGGGGCGTTTGGTAGTTTGTTCAGAAAAAGAAAGCCGTTTGGGGGGCACGGAAATATCCAGCGCGCTGGCATAATGGTCACTTTCACAACTACCATAACTACTGCTGCCTCCGCTGCTACTGCTGGGCTTACTTGGCTGTGCCGGCTGTTCTTCGACGTTCCCTAGAGCTTCATTTACAACCTCATCCCCCTTTTTATCATCGTCTTCCGAAGCACAGTGACTGATGACTGTTTTCTCCAAGTCGTCGCCTGTACTTTCACTACTTTCCCGGCAAAAAACAAAGACATGGTCTGGTGAGGTGACATCTATGCCCTGCTGCGGGAGAACTGTTGCCAAACGTTCTGGATCTAGAAAGCCAGAATACTCCGAAAGGTTGAAAGACGTGCTGCCATCACCCTGCGTATCCTCAACAGCCGCCATCTTTTTCGGAGATTCAGAAGTGAAAACAGGAAAATATTCGTCAACATCACAGAAGCTGACACTTTTACCGTTTGCTCGTCTCGAGAGAAGTCTGGGAGGCGAGTTGATTTTGGCAGTAGCAATTTGTCCATCCGCTGTGGGTACATTAAGTACAGCTCCCTCTGACAAGAGCACATCCTTATCAGCAAACATATCATTTCCCTTTGGAAATGGTATTGTGGGTCCCGCTGTGGATATCCGTGTGCTTGATAAAAAGGAGGCCTCTTCAGACGGCCAGTGTAAGAAGGTCCTGGAGTTCCAATTATCTTGCATTTCAGTGTCTCCATCCAAGAGTCTGTTACACATGAATGCTTTGCAAGATGTCCTTCCATTTATTTTTGAACGGTTAAAAAATGAAGACCGCCTCGTGCTGCTTAAAGGGACTTCACCAAGGTCACTTATCAGAGATGACTGGGAAGTGAAGCTGTCGCCACGGTCAGGAAAGCAAGATGTGTCTGTGCAGTCGGAATATACCGCTATGAGGAGATACAAGATGAAGAGAAAACTGAGAAATATCATAGCAGAGCTCCTTTTTTTAACAATGTAATGAGACTTTGTTGGTGCTGTGTTTTGTGCATATTGCTGCTGTTATCTAATGGCAAAATGTGTTCCTGGAGTAGATAAAATAATTCTAATGGAGAAATGTTTTCGATGTATTTTTGAGTAAAGTTCTGTCATAAAAACAATTTAAATGTCCCAAAACAATGCAGGACTTTATCATTTCTTCACCATTTTTTTAGCAATTGCTTTTTGATAAAGGTGACCAGTTCGGTGGAGAATCAAAAGACTTGTATCTTTTCGAAGTCATTGTGTGATACAACTTGCATGAATGAGCTGTTGACCAGCGAGCAGTTTTTGCTAGATTCAAACTGTAAATTGACATCGGCCATCTGTGACAAGTGATCAGCCTAATTGGTTACTGGATAGAGAATCAGTACAAAAGACGCAGGTGACAAATGCAAACACGCGGCAAAGAAAGCGGCATTATTGAGGAAATCAACTTTACCTAAATGTTATTTCTTACTTTTTGTTCCTGTTTGTATTATGAGTGTTTTGGCCAAGATTGGTTCGTGTGCATTTTATTTCATGAAACCCTGACTCTGAATGGTATGGTAAACATTGACTTGTCGGCCATGTTCAATGTGTGTCAGTGTTGGTTTACCAACCTAATGTGAGCGCTCGTGCCTGTCAGTGTGCCCGTACTTGATTGTACACAAATGTGCACGTGCACTGTTTCAAAGAATTATAGTCTACCATTATAGTCTACCGCCAAAAACATTGTTTGCCACGGCAGCATCGAGCCAGAGGCTGAGCTACACTGTATTTGTTTACGAAATAATGAGACACTCCCTGTCATTTACCTAACATGTTACATGTGGGAGGTTTTTACGATTCTGCACGTGACCAGCAGAATCAAAATGAGATAGCTGTCCATGACCCACCCAAAACGGGTCTGCGACGCACCATTTGCGACTCACCGCTCGATAGTGTAATGCACTGTAGAAGAGTGGTGAACAAACAAACTGTATTTTTGGTAAATTTCCGTTTTCCAAAAAGATTTTCTTACTGTATTTGAATTGAGGCAGGTCCTCCTCTCCCGTGCCCGCACAACTGGATACATACTCCTGTAAAAGCTGAGCACACCTTCTGTTGTCCTCCAGTTCTGCAAGGCGCACTGGTGTATTTCCTTCCTGCATGAATGAAGAAGTGTTTTCAGATAAACTGCGGGTACATTCTGTGGCCAAATATACAGACGGTAGACCTTACGTTATCTTTAATGTTGGGGTTCCCACCATTCATCAAAAGCAACTTCAGATTTTGATAGCATCCCCAAATTGCAGCGACGTGAAGGGGAGTTAGGCCCTCTGATGATCTAAGAAAAAGACAGCAAAACTTTTTTTTTTCTTTCAAGGCATGGAAAAAGTGGATTTGCAATTTGTGAGGTAACAGTAGTATGTTGTGCTTCAGACTAGTACAACATATTGAAAGGCAAACAAGCGAATGGCCCTTTATGTCCAAATGTTAAGAATATTACTGAATGCTAACTCAATATGCCCGTAATACTGACTGTTCCAGATATTTAAGGATTCTCTGTTGAATGACTTTCTTTGCTGTCCATAAATTTGACTATGTTCAAAAATCGCAAAAGGTCGGCCCCAACATACAAGCGGCATGTGTCACTCACCTAACATTCGGATCAGCACCGTGTTGCAATAGCAGTTTCAAGCAACGCATGTTCTTTTCGGTTTCTTTGCCGACAGCCAAATGTATGGCAGCCACCCCCTTAGTCCCCACAAGGTCAGGGATTGCACCCTGGGAGAGAAGTAGCTGCACAGATCTGTGGAGGAAGAGACAATTTCTTAGACTTAGTCAGAGAGGACGCAACTCAACCATATCAAAATTAACTCATTTTTTTGGGTGATACATCCAGATGCGCAATAGGGCCTGTAGTAAGACACTGACATTCTTGTCCCGTGTACATTTCCTAAGACACAAATCTTTTTTTTTTCGTCATTATCTGTAATTCATGAAGTTGTGCTTAAGCACAAAATTATAATTAAAATTATTGCCTCAGGTATTGTAGAATAGAAAGTGTAAATGTCTCATGCTGTAATTACATGTTTACTCCCAAAACAAATAGAGTGAAGCGCAGCCTATGGCTAGAAGACTTCATGCCTGTTAATTTGCTGTTGACATTTCATCAAACTTATGCCCCAGCATGCAACCGTTTCACAGTTCTGGGGTTGAGTGTTCAAATACCGGTTCCAGCCTTTGTTTGCATGTTCTCCTTAATCTTGTAGTTCTCGATATCGGTCTTGAGATTTCAAGATTGGTCTCGAGACCACTTTTTAAAGGTCTCTGTCCCATCTCGGAATCGAAGGCATTTTTACTCGGTCTTATCTCGGTTTCTGACAGTGCATACTCAGGATTTTTATTTTTATTTTTTTAAATGAAGACCGGCAAGACCAAGCCAGTACTACAGTGATCAGTGAGGAACGCAGAGCGCGGTAATGCGCTTCCTCCCTGGTGTCGCCAGGAGTGCCACACCCCTCGTTCAGACTCTACAAATGCTTAGGAAATGTTCCTGGATGCAACCTTTATTGCTGCATTCGAGAAAGGTAGAAAGTCGGATTTATGCCACTCAGACTGTGCCACATCCGGCCTCCAAGCGCTCGAGGCGAATGTAAAAAACAAAGATTGCTGATTTCGAGCCACTTGTTGTGGTGGTTCATCACAACACATTTTGACCTCCAGCAAATCTTCCTCTTCATTTCATCAATTTATATAAATAAGGGAACATCTTCTCTTCAAAGCATTTCATTGATTTCACCACGCAGTCAGTGGACATCACGTTGTGTGACGTGAAGTTATTTCGAATAACCAAATTAATGGAATAATAAATTAATAAAACTGACTACAAGTTAAATTATGCTTTGCTATTAATGCTCTGGGCGGCCCGGTGGTCCAGTGGTTAGTGCGTCGACCTCACAGTGCAGAGGTACGGGGTTCAATTCCACCTCCGGCCTCCCTGTGCGGAGTTTGCATGTTCTCCCTGGGCCTGTGTGGGTTTTCTCTGGGTAATCCGGTTTCCTCCCACATTCCGAAAACATGCATGGCAGGCTGATTTAACACTCCAGATTGTCCCTAGATGTGAGTGTGAGTGTGGATGGTTGTTCGTTTGTGTGTGCCCTGCGATTGGCTGGCAACCAGTTCAGAGTGTCCCCGTCTACTGCCTATGGCTGGGATAGGCTCCAGCACCCCCCGCGACCCTTGTGAGGATAAGCGGATCAGAAAATGGATGGGTGTATATTCAAGTTCTGCATCTCCATGGAGATGAACTAGAGGCATATGTCAGTTAGACTCGTCGTTGCGCAATTACATCAGTTAGGAAAAAGTGAATCGAGTTAATTTGAAACAATGCTGTCCTTTCCTATGTTGAAAAGGA
This sequence comes from Hippocampus kuda, assembly GCA_901007745.1. Lineage (NCBI taxonomy): Eukaryota > Metazoa > Chordata > Actinopteri > Syngnathiformes > Syngnathidae > Hippocampus > Hippocampus kuda. The sequence continues at coordinate 8,282 of CAAKHF010011361.1, forward strand.
AGCACCTTTTCATCTCTCCATGCCCTGATGACATAATCCAACAAAGGTGAAGGAAAGGTGTCATAAAGGTTCGTAGATTTCACATTCCGAAGGAGCCCTTCGTCTTAGTTGGTGTGGTCTTGACTACAACAGTTTTCTCCAGGCAATTGGCTTCCTCTCACATTTCTGGAACCATGCATATTAGGTTAAGTGTATAATACAGGTCCATGTTTGACCACCAGTCACCTGAACCGGTAGTAATTAATTAATTATTTTTGTCATGCTGAATGCAGAAGGCAATGTTATCACGTGATTACGTGAAACTTTAAATAATGACCTTTTTTTTTTAACTGGTGTGGCAACCATGAGCCTCATGATCTACAAAAACATGAACTCTTCGTAACATTAACAACATTAAACGCCCACTTTTCGTCAAACGACAATGCAGCATTTCTATCAGTTTAAAATACACAGTGAAGCAAGATTGTGATTACGCTCTTACCGACAAATACTCCACATCATGTCACGTGCTGTGTTGTTTTGCTTTTTCGGACAAGATGGAAGTCGAATCATTTTAGAAATGCACATAGTAGCAGCACAGCCAGCACGATACATTTTCCTCCAACAGAAATTCCAATTGAATAAGTATCCTGCCGACATACCTTACATTTAACCTTATGAAACGTCACCCAAAAGTGCATTTTGACGAAGGCGAGGGAAACGTAAAAATCAACAATATGACGTACAAAATATTTGTCCGAATCGAAGTCGAGCCCCACAAGCATTGCATCAACAAAAGAATCATATACATCACCGAGGTTCTCCCTTGTTTACTGCTGCACACAGCTGACTTTCCAGTCTTCTCTTCTGGTCCATGGCCACATTCGTTCAAAACATAAATCGGTTCTCCTTTATTCGGGTCTGCACGGTGGGATTGTTTACATCCTTGCAGCAACACGATCGAGGTAATACGACTGCAGCGAACAGGCTAACCCAGAAACTAAAGAGTTGCGTTTGGGTATGATGTGTGCATAATGCAACTCGGTGATCGGCATACGAATTCAGCAGTTCAATATTGCCATGCACCTCGATCAAATAATTTAATGCAGGTTTGTTTTACACCTCGAACGTCGATGGCATGGCATCCTTTTGTCTATTATTTTCGACTACAGTGTATACAAAACTTCCCTCCAAAGGTAAAGGACCCTCCCTTTTGATGACGATTACGGATGGCACGCTCCGCCTACCAACGTTTAGTTGCATTACCGCCACCTCCTGGACTGGAGTTTGCAACATACATTTTTGTTTTGTTTTGTTTTCAGTACATTAACACTCACACACGCAATATTCTACTTATTAATCTTGTTTCCTTTAAATGAATAATGAACTAATGCTTGCCAGAGTCCACATTCAACTTTATTTTTTCATTTTGACAACTCCGCCAAACATTTACCAAATAGTACATCAGTACTGTAGTAGTACATCAATCAGCAGCCACTAAAACTGTTAAAACTATAATGGCAGTGCTGTGGTGGTCTCTATTTATGACCTCCAGTCATTTTATCCTCCGCCTTCATTCTGATCCCCAGCGCTCGAAAGTGCCCTGAATGGCATGCCATTTACAAAAGTCTGCAATGTCAGCACGGCGATCAAGTGGTTAACACTTCCTGTATTAAAGGCTCAGAGATGTTGATATAGTGAAGTATTGTGAGTTATAATTTGTCTTGTGTTACCATGCTGCCTCCTACTGTGTGATTGTTAAACTGCATGTGATGACGTTGCCTTCCCTGCGCATGCGCAGTCTAGTAGTCAGGAAGTGTGCAGGTTCGTGGTGTCCTCGTTCAAGGTCGTTCCTTATAAGTTTATAAACTGGCAGAGTTCATGACCAAAAAGTAAGTTTCCTTTATCTCCTCGTTACACCTATGTTTAATGGTATCTTTTGCTTAGTTTGTTCGTTTGTATGGTCCTTTGAAGTTTATCTAGGACGAGAAGTCTACTTCGGCCGCCATTCTGCACTATTCCTATCGGCCACTAGAGGGCTCCATAGACCATCTGAATGAGCCAGTACAATTCAGTGTGTTTATTTAGTGTATTTGGCCACCCAAACCGTTGGCAGCGTTCCCTCCCTTTTATTGTATTTCCTTTATAGAATTTGTACAGCATTTCTATATCTTACTTATTCTGAGTGTCTAAGTTGTATATCTTGTTGAATGCTGTACACGCCTTAATTGATG
>CAAKHF010011362.1:9733-25220 GCA_901007745.1 Hippocampus kuda
TCTGTGTGTCGTGTCACCTGACGAATGGAGGTCCAATATCTGCTCCCAGTGTTGCTTTTGTCTCGGCTTTGTTGTTGCTTTAGTTCTCTTTCCTGGTCGAAGAGCCGCCTCCGGCTTTGCAAGACTGATGAGTAAGACTTGTTTTGCCATCCAATGGAAGGGGCTCTACTCATCCCCTTCAGTCCCCCAACCTTTTTCGAGGCAATGCATATATTTTGGATTCGAAAAGTCTCAAAACACATACATACTGAAATAATAAAGTTCTCGTCTCAATTTACTCAAATTTACTCATTACTAGCTATCGCTTATTTGTGAGTGGCAACGTATGTATGATACTCTCTGCCATCGAGTGGAAGAGTAATTGTTCTGCCAGTCATTATCCGGCGCTGGCATAGCTAGATATACGATCCATTATGTGTATGAATTGAATCATTTTCGACCAGTGATGTAAAATTGCTTTATACATTGAGTCGATTGAACTGTTTTGTCTTTACATTCTGGTTCTGATTTTTATTTTTATTTTCATCTTTCTTGTTTTTAGATTTTGGAGTTTGACCATCCCCTTGCCTTGCTTTCAAACGAAAACTCCAGATTCAGAGCCATGATCGAGGTGTCCGAAAACCAAAGCAAATGAAAGCTCGGAAAATATGCATGCTATGCACAAAAGAACTGCAACAAATTAACCCTCATGCGGGGTTTAAAATAAATGCAGACGGTAGGTTGTAGTAGCAATGACAATTGGACTGATGGCAAAAACCAAAGATCCTGGGACCATGGTTCTTTGAACGCCACCACACGATACAAAGGACTGCTTTACTTCCACAATACCTGCAAGCCAAATGAAACACTGCAAATGAAATAGAGTGAGAACTCTGTTTTTGGCACTTTATTGAATTTATGTTGACATGTTTCGTTTTGGACCGCCACTGAGTTCTTTTCACAGTGTAGGAAATTACCTTCAGAGTTAATGATGTCAGTTATGATTTTTTTTTCCAATTTAGTGAGAGTGAAATTCTATATTCAGGAACCATGTTTATGATGCACTTAAGTCACGTACAAGGTTTTACTTAGTTTTAATATGTGCCTAGAGCTGTGCAAATGTACATGTCAATTAGCCATGTCGTTGAACACTGCATATCGGTACTGTTATGCTGAAACTGTTCCTTTTATTTAATCTAGATGCTGGAATTCGAATTATGCACCTATTGTTTGTAAAGCCACGGTCGGTACAGTGTGTTTATCTGGAGCTAAGTCAATATGTGTCTTCACAAAAGCTGAGGATTGTTGTTGTCTGCCTTATACTGTATAATCGCGCTAAACAATCATGATGAGTGCAATATGTTTTTGATTGCATTGCTGCATTTTCCAGGTTGCCTTTTGTACACAGTTTAACTTCCAATGTGTACTTTTTTTAATGGTTGAGTCTATTTAGAGGAATTGTTTTGTTTTCCAATAAAAGTTTTATTGTATTATTGTCACTGTACTTGATTTTTTTTGTGTGTGTGTCCTGACCAGTATGTAATATACATTACTTTAATTGCTTCTTGCTGCACATAGCCACTAGATGTATTTTTGCAAAAGCCTCGAAAGTTCCGAAAGTATGTCTTATAAAGTGGGCACACTGCTGAAAAGGATGTTGTTTATAATACGGCTGAATTTGCATGATTAAAAAAATAAAGAAGAATCAAACCATTGTCTCTGCTCTGGAACATTGTGGAACGCAACTTGCCCCCATTCTACTATGACCTGGAAAAATGGATACTACTATTATTATTATGTCTTGCATCTTTCTTGTGCCGACACAGACAGTAACTACATTTTTGAACCGTGGAATTGTATTCCCTTGAAGCCTCTGGTGGCTGGAAAATATTGCACCACAGTCCATACACCCTGCTAGCTGTCAAGTCAAATATTATCACCCTCTTTGCTATTTCTCCTTTCTCTTTCTCACAGCAGACAACGAGGCGCTCTAAAGTGGCCACTAGACTGAAGCTACAATCCATATATTGTATGTCACGTCGGACTCCCCCCACTCGTTTCTGCATTCTCTTTGTGATGTGTGCTCACAGCTGATAACGAGGCGCCTTAAAACAGCCAAATATTCCAATGAATAAAGAATTACAGCTCACTTTAACACCTACATTCTTGCCTTGCTGAAATCAGCTCGTTTTAGGGGTGCTGTGTCTCATGCAAGTAAACCTTGCACAACAGCTTCCTCGCCCATGTCACTCTGGAGATACCACCAGCAGTGGAACCTCTCTTGTCAAAATAGCTTTATCTTCAGGGGATATGGCTGCACATTCATTGCGCATTCAGATATACGCAATTTGTTACTATTACTTTCATTTTTTGGTATATTCTGTTTGTTTAAATATGCAAACCAATGGTAGGATTGGGACTCCGTTTAACTAGAGTCGCGCACATTTCCACCACGTCTGATGGTATAAATATGCTCAAAGCTCGCCGCTGGTCATGAATCTTGATCATGTACTATAATAACCACCAAGACCTTTCAATTGCCCTTTGGAAGGTAATCAGCGGGGTGGGTGAGGTGGTAGGAGGGGATGGTTGACTGACGCTCACCAAAAACAAAAAGAAAAACCAAACAAAATAAGATCTTGGTCTTTCTCTGTGCGACCCGGTAACAAATGAGCCGCGGCCCAGTACTGGTCCGCGGACCAGAGGTTGGGGACCTCTACTTTACAGTATGATATGCTATTTAAAAAAAAAAACAACAACAACAACAACCCAAAAACATACAGCGGTAACATAAAACCAAAGTAAACAATGATTTTTTTTTTTTACTTCACTTTAACCGAAAACAATTTTTTTCCAATATTGTGCCTTTTATACCGCATGTTCCTCACTTTCATCAACTCCACCATCTTTTCTTGGACAGAGGTTTGCAACCTAGTATTTAATTTTAGTATCCATGGCAGTGTACTAGTATTACAGTATAGTACTAGGCTCATCCTTTTCTGCCAAGACTGTCTTGTATTTTTATTGAAGTCATCTCTAAAAGGCACGCTGACACAAAAATCTCTTAATTCTTCACAATTCTAAATGTTGCTTTTACATATGTTTGTTCCTGCTTGTATTGTAAATGTGTGGAGCAAGATTGTGTGCATTTTATTTCATGAAACCATAACTGTGAAAGGTATGACAAACAATGACTTCTCAACTACCGGAATGTTGTTTGCTTGGTATGATGTGATAACAATATTTCTGAATGACATTGATTGTAAGAGTCAAACTTTGCATACTAATGACAGAAAATTGTAGCATTTTCTTATCTTATCTTTTTGTACAGATATACTTGATTTTTTTTTCTCTCTACCATCGTTAAAATGAATGGATTGTGGCAACGTACTCAGGGATATCACAATACTGCTTCTATGTGAAAGGGGTTGACACGGCCACACCTGGCCATCACGTAGGTTTACCCCTGATCACTCATGTTTTTCTCTCATATCCAACCTTTTATTCACTGGACATCAGCTTCTTCTCAGGACTCACCTTCATAAGACCCATGATTAGAAAAAAAATAAATTTGGCAAAAATGCGGCAGAATACTGTACTTTCACAGCGAGGTAATGGATGTTGTGAAATTCGCTGCTGACATCTAGTGGCGGAGTGCCTGTAGCTCATTCATCCATCCATCCATCTTCCGAACCACTTAATCCTCACGAGGGTTGTGGGGGGTGCTGGAGCCTATCCCAGCTGTCATCGGGCAGTAGGCGGGGGACACCCTGAACCGGTTGCCAGCCAATCGCAGGTAGCTCATTCATATATCTAAATTTTGCTCGTGATCCAAAGTTTAGAATTGACAGAGAGATGGATTTTAACTCGAATCGTTCTGAAATTGTGGCACTTGTATGTCAAGATATGACTATATTTCCAATTTCCATTCTAATTTGAAACATCAACTTCAGAACTGGGCCCGGTAGTCCAGTGGTTAGCACGTCAATTTCTCAGTGCAGAGGTACCAGGTTCAATTCCAACTCCGGCCTCCCTGTGTGGAGTTTGCATGTTCTCCCTGGGCCTGCGTGGGTTTTCTCCGGGTACTCTGGTTTCCTCCCACATTCTAAAAACATGTGTGGCAGGCTGATTGAACACTCTAAATTGTCCCTAGGTGTGAGTGTGGGCGTGGATGGTTGTTCGTCTCTCTGTGCCCTGCGATTGGCTGGCAGCCGATTCAGGATGTCCCCCGCCTACTGCCCGAAGGCAGCTGGGATAGGCTCCAGCACCCCCCGCGACCCAAGTGAGGATGAGGTGGTTCGGAAAATGAATGAATGAATGAACGTCAGAACTGTGAAGTGAATGTGTTAACCAGTCCACTGTGCTTCTGCTACAATAATGCAATTTTCCCCTAAAAAAACTTACTTTGGGGACCCATCCATCCTTGTTCTAATCTGTTTATCCCCACAGGGGTCACGGACGCGCTGGCGCCTATCCCAACTGTCTGGGCAGGACGCCGTTTACACTCTGGACTGGTTGCCAGCCAATCTCAGGGCACACATAGACGAACAACTATTCACACTCACAATCTCAACTCAACTCACAATCACACCTAGGGACAATTTGGAATGCTCAATCAATGAGTCATGCATGTTTTTGGATTGTTGAGAGGAATCCGGAGTACCCGGAGAAAACCCACACAGGAAAGAACATGCAAACTCCACACAGGAAGGCCGGAGCTGGAATCTAACCCTGCAGTGAGGTCGATGTGCTAACCAGTCGATCACTGTGCCGCCACTTTGGGGCCAATATTATTCCAATACGTTCATACACATGTTAAAAACTGAATGGGCGGAATATTGTCTTGGGTGTGTCAATACTGTATGTCTCTTTATTTTGGTGGTTTTACAAGTCTCTTATTTTGAAACGGCACACGGTCACCGGAAATGTTTGTGTTTCTCTGGACTGGGTTCAGACGAGCCGGAGGAGGAAAGCAAAGCACTGGCTGTGATGCCGCTGGATGATGGCTGCCTTCGGAATCCTCAGCTACGAACACCGGCCGTTAAAGCGGCCCCGGCTCGGTCCTCCGGACGTTTATCCTCAAGATCCCAAGCAGAAGGAGGTCAGATAATTCCTCGTCCTTTGCGTAGAAGTAGACATGGGACTTTTTAGTGGAAGCGGCTGTGACTAGCTGCGAGGCTAAGTCTAGTTAGCGGCGGCTAGCCTGCTCGAGCTAGCCCCTCCAGAGACGACTCGGGCCTGGGCAATAACAATGAACAACGCCGCAGGAGACTTGTCACTTCCCCAGTTTGCGCGACAGCTCCAACAACGGGCTTGTTTAAACAGCACACTTGTACTAGTTTAGCACCAAAGCTGTTATTAAAAAAAAAAAAAATAGGAGTGACGTTGTTGGCCGAATGAAATGCGTTGCATTTATGGAAGGGGGTTTAAAAGTTAAACATCGGCTTGTTAGTTGACTAACTAAGCGGAGCCAAGCGTGTGTTTTAACTCTCATTTACTTTGAACGTTTGCTCGGCCGAGATCTGGGACTTGGGTAAATGTTCTTGATCTATTATTAACCTCAGGTTATCCGTTGATGCAAATGACAAATGGGTTGAATGTTAATCTGAGAACAGAACTGCAACATGTTCATTATAAATGACTAGGATACTGTATTCAGTCGTTTGTTTCGAGTGACAAAATATCTAAAGGAAGCATCCATCGGACTTTCATCCCCACTATAATGAAATAGCAGGCATATTAACATAGCATCGAGTTTCTCAGCCAATGACTTGGCAGCTAGGCTAGCTGAAGTTCCCGAGCTAAAAAGACACTTTTAAGCAAGATCATGAAAAGCTACAGGCATCCATCCATCCATACGTACATTCGTTTTCTCTACATCTTATCTTCATCCCAGGTGGACTCGGTCTACTTGCTTTATTTGCTTCTACTATTGAGTGGAAGCAGAGCCCAGAATGCCGAAAATCTGCATTTTAACTTCTGTGCATGGCCAGAATGCCAAAAAGCTGCATTTTAACGTCTGTGCTTAGCCACATCGACGAAAATAAACAACCATATATGGAAAGCAAGAAAGTGCCCAATAACAACGCGAACGCCAATCTGCAGTGCTGTGAAAAAGCACTTGCCCCCTTCTTGATTTCTGTGTTCTTTGCATATTTATCACACACAAACGTTTCAACAGGCAGTTCATTCTTGAAATCCCTCCAGTATGGCGGAGTAGAAGCAATTTGGCGAAGAAGACTGTGCCAAAATTTCTCCACAGCAGTGGGAACGACTCATCACCATTTATAGAAAACACTTGATTTCAGTTACTGCTGCCAAGGGTGGCACAACCCATGTTGGTTCTGGGGGCAATTATTTTTTCACATAGGGACAGGCAGGTTTAGATTTATTAGTTTTTTTTGGTTTTTTACCTTATTAAATTAAACTGGCATTTAGATACTGTATTTTGTATTTCCTTGGGTTGTCTGTGTGTGATATAAAAATGTTCATGATAAATATGGTTTGGTGATAAATCTGCAAAGAACACAGAAATCAGGAAGGGGGTAAATACTTTTTCGCGGCACTGTACTTTAAGCAGAACTCTCTGAAATCACTGCTGGCAAATTTAAGAATAAGAATAAGAAAACCTTTATTTGTCTCACAATGGAGAAATTCCCAATTTAAAGCAGCAATATTATGAAAGGTAGAAAGTACTTAAATGTAACTTTATGTCCCTTAACATACACACATGCACGCACACACACACACACAACGTTGTATCATCACATATACCATTTCATCTCCAAACCACTATCATACACTTGCCAGTTTTGCAGTGTGGCACATCCCATAGCCAAACACATGAGTCCCTCACTTCCACATTTACAACTTTGCTACCCCAGTGAGGATAAAAGCGATTCGGAAAATGAATGAATAACGTTATTAAAAACTTCATTTTCAGAAGTTCAAGTCAAGTACAACTTTATTGTCAAATGTGCTGTATTACACACATTAGACAGAGACAATTGTGCAATCTTAACCAAACACAATCGTGCAATCTTAACCACAGAGGAGCGAATCAAAGTGTCCTTTTCACCAGTGGATCAAAGACGTCATGCTGAAATGTGCACACGTCTGCTACAAGCTAAGAAAGCAACAAGAAGCTGTAGCATCCATTAACAAAAAAGAGATTGGCTCTCTTCTCCTGTCCCATGTAAGTCCGCTTCAATTCCAAGCCGCGACTACCAGTTCCACGTACGCATCGGCGCTCTGCGCTGACGCTCCTTTCTTCTCATCGTCGGCTCCTCAAGCCTTGCATCCATCCAGTCGCAGACTGTCCATCAGCACCGACCTTTTCGCTGAATAAAGTGGGGCTGTGAAAATGCTGCCTATTTCAGGCGCAAGACACAAGCTCCCCGGAGCTGTCCAGCAACGACAGTCAAATGGCGCTGACATTCCTCCCAATCAAAATCAGTGCTGGTACACGCGTGCCGCCGAGAAGGTGCAACCACCAAGCACAGATTCTTCTTCTTTGCCATGGCCAAAAATGCTGAAAACAGTCCACATCAGGTCCACACGACGTAACAGCTACACAATGTGACAAAACAAAAGACAAAAACAACAAATAACAACAAAAACCGCAAGGCTCTTGAAGAGCACTTGCCAACGGCTCCTCAAGTTTGACTGTCGTATCTGTGATGTTGAGTGTGGATGGCTTTAAAATGATGTGGGCTTCAGCGAAAGACTGTGGAGTTGACTGGTTGTTTGCTCACTAACCAGTAAGTCACCCTGCTTGTTGATTGACTCGGCATTACAGTAGTTGTAGCCATTGGCAGCTCATGTATGAATGTGCTTATTACGAGTATGTTTTCTTGTTGTTTGTTTCACAAAGCTATTTGAAGTGCACCAGCAGCTGTGTCTGTCCTTGACCACTTGTGGGGGGATTATGATACGTTCTATCTTGTCCTGGTAGGCTATGTTAAATTAGCTAACGTCATTGCAATTACCTTGTGTTGACGATCATAAATGTGGTTGTGGTTCACATTGCAAATTATCACCCTTGTTCAGTGTGATAGGATCCCAAACTTTGGACTTTTTTTTTTTCTTTTGCTCTTTGCTTTACTCTTGATTTGCCACTAGTGCTTCAACATATTTCTACAGGGAGGGTGGCGTATGACTGCTGTAAATGTAGTTCTTGTGGAAAAAAGGATCCCCGCAAAGCTTCGAGGCAGAGACATCGCTTCAACCTTTTTTGTCATCAAATGATTTGAGTTATTTGAAACCCGAATGCAGACAATTACCGTAATTTGTACATCAACAATTAAGACATTTTTAGTATCCTCAAAATGTGTTAATAGACACTAAAAGCTGAACAGAATATGCAGAAAAGGAACATGTTTCTTTTAATTTTCAGAAACATGATCAGCATGAACAAAAACGCACAGCACTTAATTTACCATGTGTATACAAGAATAGACTGTCATATGTCTGTAATATTTTTTCCTCCAGGATGAGCTAACTGCATTGAATGTGAAACAAGGATTCAACAACCAGCCAGCTGTGTCTGGTGATGAACACGGCAGTGCCAAAAATGTCAACTTCAATCCCTCCAAGGTAATTTTTTTTGGGGAGGTTATCTTCCATGCTCCCCACATTGAATTACCATTCCACTTGACATTTTGTCTGATTTTACAGATCAGTTCCAACTTCAGCAGCATTATCGCCGAAAAACTGCGCTACAACACCTTTCCCGACACAGGCAAGCGTAAGCCACAGGTCAACCAGAAGGATAATTTCTGGCTGGTCACGGCCAGGTCACAGAGCTCCGTCAATAACTGGTTCACGGATTTAGCTGGCACAAAACCGCTAACACAGCTCGCCAAAAAGGTAAGGAGACCCTGAATGGAGATTTAAGGATTTCTCATTAAGTGATTGTTTCGTAGTGATTCAACAGGCAGTATCATCAGAGTGAATTGATTTGCCGCTTCAGCTGTTGCCTCTGGTGCTCTGTAGGTTCTCCTTAATTGTTCCTGACTGGGCAGGAGTAACATCTGGGCAATAAAGTCATTAAATGCTTTGACAGATAAGATCCTGTTTTGACATATAGTGACCCAGAGCTTTTTTTTTGTTTGTTTGTTTGTTTTTTTATCAACGACAGATGAGAGGTGTGATGGGTTTTATTTGATCAACACATTTTTTGGTAAAAATCGTAATCACTATGTCAAAAGACACAGTCTTCACACAATGTACGGTCATCTTCGATAATGTAAAGGGAACTGTTACTTTTTGCAAAGACGCAGCACACTATGTGCCTTTGTTGTTGCTGCTGTTTGGGGAACAACTTAGTGAGCCAAGTTAGTGATTCGCTAAGGGTGGTGCTGCAGGGTTTCCCAGGCTCAAATTGAGGCACAGGTGGTACCATCCGGACTATGCGCCATGACGTCTATGCATTCTGTAAATTCAACTGACTCACTTTCTTTTACAGGAAACATACTTTTAGTTATGAGTTTGTTTCACAAACACTTAGACCTACTACGCTACTACATTTTATTGTTGGTTTTTATGGTGGTACTTGGAGCGCTCATTATTATTATTATTTTTGTTTGGTATAAAAGTTTGAGAAAGACTGGGCAATTTAATAAACCAGTAGTCAACTCTTTAATGGTGTACATGTTTGAATGATAGCATTTATGACCTGAGGTAATTACTGTACAGTTGTTGACATTTTTTCTCTCATGAAGGGAAAAAGATGGCGTCTATTTATATACAATACAATACATGCTGATTTATATAGCGCTTTCACAACAGCTGCAGATGTAACAAAGCGCTTAACAAAACTGTTAAAGTAAAATAATAAACACAACACATAACATAAAACACGGACAGTCGCGCAATCCTAACCACTTTTCCCACATACGATTTGTTGTTGAAAGCAGTTTGAGCTGAAAGAGGAGAGAATCAAAGTGTCCTTTCACCAGTGGATCAGAGACGCCATGCTCAAAATGTGCACATGTCGGCTACTTGAAGGAGTATTTGAGGGAGGCGTTTAGTTTTCTTGAGTAAATGAGTGTGAACATTGGTTCTTATTGAATCGTTGAATTTCATTCTATATATATATATATATATATATATATATATATATATATATATATATATATATATATATATTCCCCGCAGTAATTTTGTTTTGGTCATTGTATAAATGCGTAGCGGATTTTTCTCTCTGCACTTTTTTTAAAACACCTTTGTAAATGTAATCTTTACAGATATCATTTCTGCTCTACAGCCTGTGTGTGTTGTGGTAAAGACATCAACTGCAACGCACTGTAGTTTCAATCATGGTAAATGTAATTAAGCCAGGTAGGGGGCACCACATTATCTTTAGCTTGATTGGAAAATGAGGTATCTGTTTGGAGTGCTGTGTTTACTTTATCACGTGGATGGCGCATCCGGTGATTAATTGGGGTACTGCATCTGGAAGGAAATGTGACATTTGCCCCAGTTCAGTTAGTAGACACATCAACACAATATTATATCCATCTTTTTTTTTCCATGTTGCAGTTTCCTTTCAAATCAAATTATTTTCGCAGGTGCCGATTTTCAGCAAGAAGGAGGAGGTTTTCGGGTACCTTGCGAAGTACTTGGTCCCCGTCATGCGCTCAGCGTGGATGATCAAAATGACGTGCGCTTATCATGCAGCCATCACAGAAACTAAAGTCAAGAAGAGGCACGTGATTGATCCTTGTATAGGTAAGAAAGTTCAATCTGCTCTCACCATTTGGTCTTGACTTAATATGAGTATTTCTTTGACATTAAAATATGTGTTAATAGAATGGACCCAGATCATCACGAAATACTTGTGGGAGCAGCTCCAAAAGGTGGCCGAGTTCTATCGACAGTGCCCCAGTCAAGGCTGCAGCTCGCCGCTCCCTGCCACGCCCACTGACGTGGAAATGGCCACCAAGCAGTGGGAGTACAACGAGAAACTGGCCATGTTCATGTTTCAGGTCAGCGCCACTGACTTCAATGGTGTTTCCAGCTCTGGCTTTTTTATGTGCTCTTACATTATTGGAGAAATAACTTTTAATCTTTTGATAGTATTATGCAGTTATTTTGTCATATTTGTAATTGCTGCAATTCTTAGTGAATATTGCGCACAAGCTCGAGTTTGGAAAAAAAAAATGCAAATCGAAATTGCATTATCTGACAACTTCAGCCCTATCCTTACCTCAATTACCGGTAATATAATTTGCCTTCTGTTTCCAAATGCATGTTGTGGATACGTGCGACAACACATTTTTAACTTTTCCTCTCAATCACAATTGTTTTTGATCAATAAGTTGATAGTGGGTAGCAGGAGGACGCCAAACAAAACGGCTGCAGTCAGTGTTCAATGAATGTGTTTCTATGTTCAGGATGGAATGCTGGACAGACATGAGTTCCTGACGTGGGTGCTGGAGTGTTTTGAGAAGGTCCGACCTGGCGAGGATGAACTCCTGAGACTCCTCCTGCCGCTTCTACTGCAGGTAGACCTTTCTCACCTTCCACTGGCAGCCCAATTTCACGCCGTGAATCCCCACACACACACACACATCAGTGTGAGGTGACAGGCTGTCAAGAGGTTCTCGCATAGCAGCTGTGTACCTTCATCCATTATCAAGCCTTTCATTTTGTTTCTTTCAAACCTTATGTCATAAGTCACTGTGTATATATGTGCGTGTGTGTGTGTAACGCTGTGCATTTCTTCCACTCACGACAGTACTCGGGGGAATTCGTACAGTCGGCCTACTTGTCACGCAGGCTGGCTTACTTCTGCACGCGTCGCCTCAACCTGTTGCTAAGCGACGGCAGCCTGGGCCCCGGCGCGGGTGGCGGGCACCCGGCGCACGGCATTTTAACGCCGCAGGGAAGCACCCTTCCCCCAACACCGACCTCCCAGCCGGCTGGAGGAAACCAGCCCCAGACGCCGTTCACAGATTTCTATATCTGCCCCCAGCACCGACCTTTGGTGTTTGGTCTCAGCTGCATGTTGCAGGTACGGCGCTTGGCCGCCATCAAAGAATTTGTTTTCCCTTTTGCTCGAAATGTTGTCGAAATCTTGAAATAGGCAAAAAATGTGTTTGTGTGTTTTAACCTGTTGAATTAAACAGTCATTGTTCTGGCACAATAATATTAGTATGAGCAAATTCATTTGCTTCTTGCTCTGCCCAGTACAGCTGCATCACTCAGTAATTGGTGTGTTGTTGTCCTCCTTCAGAGCATAGTGTTGTGTTGCCCCAGTGCTCTGGTGTGGCATTACTCTCTAACAGACAGCAGAAACAAGACTGGATCCCCCCTGGACCTGCTCCCCATTGCCCCCTCCAGCTTACCAATGCCAGGGGGAAACACTGCCTTCACACAGCAGGTACGTTTTGTCTTGCTGTAGAAAAATATATCCTGACGTCAAAATAAAGCGAGCAATTTTATTTTCCACCCTCCACGGCAGGTCCGTGTCAAGCTGAGAGAGATTGAGGAGCAGGTTAAGGAGCGAGGCCAGGCTGTGGAGTTTCGCTGGTCGTTTGACAAGTGCCAGGAGACCACAGCAGGTCAGGAAAACTGTCCCCTTGTCTCCCTCTGACATCTGTTCATAGCATGGTGTTTGGGAGCACTGGACCGTTGTTTGACAATGTCTTCATTCCGTGTTCAGGGTTCACCATCGGCAGGGTGCTGCACACTCTGGAGGTTTTGGACAACCACAGCTTTGAAAAATCAGACTTTAACAACTCGCTGGACTCCTTGTACAACCGAATATTTGGTTCAGGGCAGAGCAAGGATGGCCATGAGGTACTCGACATATTTGATGTCTTGAATGTAAAAAAGAAAAGGAAAAAAAAATCACAGAGCTCAATAGAGTGAACAATAATGCTTACAAAGTGTGCTTCCATGCAGATGTCTCCGGATGATGATGCGGTGGTGACCCTGCTCTGTGAATGGGCCGTTTGCTGTAAGCGATCAGGTCGACACAGAGCCATGGTGGTGGCTAAGCTGCTGGAGAAACGACAGGCCGAAATAGAAGCAGAGGTGAGCCCCACAACCTCCACCCCACTCCTCTTTGCAGAAATTGTGCCCGTTTCCTACTATAGACTTATTCCTCAAGTAAACGTAGAATGTAGCTATCATCACAGTGCATCACAGTTTGCTTTTATACCAACTTTTGTGTATGCTAACATATGAGGGTTTACTCATGACTTTCATTGAAGAATGGCAAGATATCAGCTAATCAAAATCAAAGAGTTCGCAGGAACAAGTCCTAAATTTTGAAAATGTAATGTAGTTTTATGAGAAAATCTTGCAATGTTAAAAACGTTTTTTTAAAAAAAGTTAGGAAAAATCTGTATTTATTATTATTATTATTATTATTATTATTTATTTATTTTTTGCTTTAGACAAATGTTGCAGTTTTACAAGAATACATTTTTCTTATATTAATTGAATTGTATGGTAGTGGCATGGTGTCAATTGGTGAGCACATCCACCTCACAGTGCAGAGGTCATGGGTTCGATTCTGGCCTTCCTATGTGGAGTTTGCAAGTTCTCCCTATGCCTGCGTGGGTTTTTTCCGTGTACTCCAGTTTCCGCCCACATCCACAAACTTGCATGGCAGGATAATGGAACATTTTAGATTGCCCCAGGTGTGATTGGGAGCACAAATGGTTGTTTGTCTGTGTGCCTTGCTATTTGCCGCTAACTAGTTTAGGGTGTACCTTTCTGCCCGACAAAAGCTGGGATATCCTCCAGCACGCCCACAACCCTCGTGAGGATAAACAGCTTGGATAATGAATGGACGGAAGTTGTTCTGTAATTTTGATCTGAAATACTGATTTTATTTGGGATATATTTTGCTCAAATTAAAGTTGTAATTTTACAACAAAAAGTGACAATTTGTAAGAAACGAGAATACTTTTAACATGTACAAAAGCATACATTTGTCAAGCATAAAGTCGGAATATTCAGAGCATCAAACAATTTTTAGCGTAATTTAATTTTTTATCAAGTGTACCCTTTTGTTCCGGTGAATATATTGCTAGAGTATCAATTTCCAAAAATACCAATAATTTTTTGAGAATAAAGATGTGAGAAAAGGCAGTAGTTTTATAAGAATACATTCGCATACTGCAAACAGTCAGTTTTACGTGAACTGCAGTATGATATGAGACAGTACATGCGAGATAATATAAACTTTGAGATTGACATAATTAAAATTGTCAATAAATTATATATTAAGACTATACATCCATTTTCTACCAATTAACCTATTCAGGGTCACGGGTGAGCTGGGGCATATCCCAGCTGACTTAGGGCGAGAGACGGGCTACACACAGGACTGACCACTACTTAGTACTTACTACTTAGTAGCACACTCTTGGTTGACAAGGCAACGACAACAAGGCGCAGTCAACCTTCTTGTGCTCAGTCAGCTGAGATATGGAGAGAAAGGACTATCCTGGTTTCTATCTGGCAGCACTAGTATGCTTGGCAATTGCGCAACAAGCACTCAAAGATTTATTTCTGCATGTGTGTGAGTCAGAGATGTGGCGAGTCTGAGGTGGTGGATGAGAAGGGCTCGGTGTCGTCGGGTTCCCTTTCCGCCGCCACCCTCCCAGTCTTTCAGGATGTTCTACTCCAGTTCCTGGACACTCAGGCCCCTACACTCAGTGAGTCTCTGTCTATTATTGTATCACTCGGGATACATCTCTGAGAGAAGATTTGAAACGGGAAAGAGACACGTATTATTCATAACCATTTTTGTCCTCTCTTTAGCGGAGCCTGGCAACGAGAACGAGCGAGTAGAATTCTCCAACCTGGTGTTGCTCTTCTGCGAGCTCATCCGCCACGACGTCTTCTCGCACAACATCTACATGTGCACACTCATCTCCCGCGGCGACTTGTCCTCTGACGGCCACCTGCCGCGCCCGCGCTCTCCAAGCGACGAGCCCTCGGACGAATCTGATCGCAAGGAGCAGGATGCAGGCAGCAGCATTAAGATGGAGGACACTGGCTTGTCGGAGTCTATGGAAATCGATCACAACTCGAGTGCCAATTTTGACGAGGTATGCCGGCAACATCGAGGGTAGGGCTGGGAAATAATTTTGAATTTGACAGCAATTTTTGTACCCTCAGCATGCCTAATTCAAAGCACAACCCCGCGCCATGGCTGCAAACAATGGAGCTAGTTTACAAAAGCAGTCAATGTTGCCAAATTAGCTAGCAATGTGATTTAGCAGGGGCGTCACTAGGTTTCAAGAACAAGGGGGGCTTAGCCCCAAGGGGAACACAGCCCCTTTAGGGGGGTCCGGGGGCATGCCCCCCGGGAGAAATTTTTTCTACATTATATTAAAAATCGGCTGGCAACCAATTCAGGGTGTCCCCCGCCTACTGCCCGATGACAGCTGGGATAGGCTCCAGCACCCCCCGCGACCCTAGTGAGGATAAAGCGGTTCGGAAGATGAATGAATGAATGAATATTAAAAATCCATCAATTCCGTGC
>CAAKHF010011362.1:30435-40892 GCA_901007745.1 Hippocampus kuda
TCCACGTTATTAAATGGGTAATATCTATACCTTAACCTGGGACACGATCTCCCTAGCACAATAATGCCAAACGCAGATATACTTACACAGTGTCCCAGAACCTTTCAGAGACTTTTGTTGTTACATGAGGCAAATTGGCAGATGATCTTAGGCCAGACATGCACTGCAGAGATGGCTGTTTATTGCACTTGTGCTTTATTTCTTATTAAACTCAAATTTGCTTATTTTGACTCTCAATTCCTCCTTCACACAGCTGTGTGCACCCCTAAGCACACACGATTCTGCGTTTCTGTCTCTCGCTCTCGGTCTCTCTGTCAGCTAGCCAGCGGGCTTCTCTATTGTCAATCTATAAATTGTGTTGTTCCTACGGCAAATGGCTGATGAGTATTCATTATGATAGCAGACTCTGACACTTTCATTGGACCATTGTGATATGCTTGGTAATTTCATTGATCGGATACTACCAAGAATGGCTAAATCTATTGACGGTTTGAGGCTCGTCAGTAAAAATCCCAAAATAAACAGTGTCACATTAAAAGCTGCAGGATTCAAAGTTTGGGGAAACAAAGTAGGCCCATATAGTCTGGAAAATACAATAGATCCCCCATCTCAATTAGTCACCCTGCATAGTATTAAATTGGCATGTGATCACACCACAGTGTTGTGTACGTCCATGTTTTTGTTCAAGGGAGTTACACCCCCAGTTCTTGTCAAGAATGGTTTCACTTAACATGAGTATTAATGTACCAGAAATGTAGTTAAATCTCCCGATAAATACTCTTTGTTGTTGTTTTTTTTTTTTTTAAAGTAATAACCTTCACATGCCATACTGCTAGGAGGCGGTGCTGCATGTGAACAGAGAGCATGGGGTTCGGAGGGAGTTCTGTTGTAATGAATGTGAGGAGAGCAGTTGCTAAATAAAGAGGTCTTTAGATGAAATACAAAGAGAGTTCTTATTCAAGATAACACTCTTGCCTTTTGCATTTGAGTTCATAATCTGCCACGATTTTGCGAAACTGCTAACTACAATATATATGGATTCAAGAAACTTTGTCAATTATGCTGTTATGAAATAGAAGTACAGAGAATCTGAAAAAAAATGTCTGTGGGACTGTTTAGACAAAGTTTCAGGCAGGCTGCCTCTTACAACAATCACACGGATGTTGAGGAATATACAGAGACTGTTACCTCCAGTAAAATATTCAAATCAGTGAATTGAAAAGCTATTGTTGTTTTGTTTGATTATACAACATTGCTGGGTCGCTAATGCACCACTAAATACCAAACATCTCAATATAAATAATCTGTTCTCAACTCATGGGTGTTTTTTTTAAAAGGTAAAAGGTAGAGTGCACCCTGGTGGGAAGCAACATCAAAATATATGAGACTTTATTCTTACCAGAGATGAGAGTGAACTCTACTTGTTTGATGTGGCCATGAAGCTTTGTGCGCTTGCCAGAGTACTGCCCTAGACCCTTGTAATTATTTAATTTTTTTTCTTCTACTCAAGGCTCTGATACAATGGTCCATTCAGCCATGCTGTGCTGTTGGCTGCTTTTACAACGCTCCACGATGCAAAATGAACAACTCATGACATGTGAACTCATCTTCTTTGCAGCCTGCAGCGAGCAAGACTCTGAACCAGGAGCGAGACTCACCTGCAGGATTTTGTTGCACCTTTTCAAGACGCCGCAGCGTAACCCTGTGCCCCAAGATGGCATTAAGTCAGGTTATTAAAAAAATATTCTAAACATATGTTCATGTTGTGTTGCAAAAAAACAAAAACAAAACCAAAACAAACAACAATAATGCTGTAATAACTTGCAGATAAGTCTTCCGTCGGCATCCGGTCATCATGTGACCGCCATCTCTTGGCGGCGTCTCAGAACAGCATCGTCGTAGGAGCAGTTTTTGCTGTCCTCAAAGCCGTCTTCATGTTAGGTCAGGAAGCGTTCGGGTGGTGGCTTAACCAGCACCGGCAATCAAGAATGTAGATTTTACATCAGTCTTGATGTTGCAGGTGATGCTGAGCTAAGGGGTTCCGGACTATCGCACTCAGCTGGCCTTGATGACCTGTCAGAGGGCCGCAATGTCTCCATAGAAACCGCTAGCTTGGATGTGTATGCAAAGTATGTCCTGAAGACCATCTGCCAGCAGGTGAGTGTATATGCCCAAACCAAAAAACGTTTTTTTTTTTTTTGTTAATTTAATTGCTGATTGACTTTGACCAGAGGTGCCCATAATGTCGTTTGTGACCTACCGATCGGTCACAAGAAAACGCTCGGGAGCTTTCATGGCATTAACTCAATCAAGGTAAAAAAAAAAAAAAAGTAGACTCCCCGTTCATCAGTTTTGAAATTTATTACCTTGAACGGCCTCGAACTCTGCCGTGATTTTGTCGGCATTACGGATGATTGTCAAAATCGTTGACTGCCAATTTGTAGTCTTGGCTGAGCTTCGTCTGGGAGACTCCCTTTCGAAAGTGAGAGGAAATTTCAACCTTCACACACAGCGTCATTTGCTTCCGTTTACCACACGTTGTCAGACCATGTGCTCAGGACCGAGCCTCTGGAAGCACAACAATGTATGAATCTATCTGTAGCGTTGCTCAGCAATGGAGGGGAATCACATGCTATACATTTTGTTCATAAGCAAGGCCGCGGCCACAGTTAGCATTCCACGGTTCATTGTAGCGAAGGCCTTTTCACTGTTTTGTATGAAAAATCTGATTATTGTCATGATTTACATTATAAAGGTGTTCGTTGTAAGCAAACTCGGCACATGGAAAATGAATTATGAGAAATCGGGACTTGGAAATATGAATGTTATAGGGGTGAAAACGTAAAAGGGGTATGTTGATAAGAGATTGACTATCTGGCGAAATTAACTTAAGTTCAAGCCACCAGAAAATGTTCCTTGAACCCAAACTGAGGCTGCTGGTTCTCTGACCTATAAGGTATACAGTAGGTAGGTAGAAAGAAATGATGAGGGAAATTGAACTGTCACAGCATATTCACACTGTACTCATATTAATGAAGTAGAAACAAACAAAAAAGTAAAAACAAGTACAAGAGCATCATTGTGAAGGAATTCAAATGTAAGTGAAATTAAAACAGATCATTGCATTTTGTGTGAAAGATTAAAATTGAGATTTGACATTAGGAAATGACTCTGCCAATGTTTTTCTGTGCTGACTTCTCATCTTCCTCTCGACAGGAGTGGGTGGGAGAGCGTTGTCTCAAGTCTCTGTCTGAGGACAGCAGTGCCCTTCAGGACCCGGTGCTGGTCAACATTCAGGCCCAGCGGCTGCTGCAGCTCATTTGCTACCCTCACCGGCAGCTGGACAGTGACGACGGTGACAACCCTCAGAGGCAGCGCATCAAACGCATCCTACAGGTTCACCTTCTTTTTTGTTTGTGCTGCAAGATTACTTACTGATGTTCTTTTATTAAAAATGGTTGCACTGAACATGCAGCCTTTTTTGTAAAATGGAGCAATTTGAAGTGTTTCCATTTCCTACCCTCCTCGTGGCACAAATCTGAAATAACACTCTTCTTGTAGAATATGGACCAGTGGACAATGAGACAGTCGTCACTGGAACTTCAGCTGATGATCAAACAGAGCACAAACAATGCAAGTTGACTTAATTGGATAATGGACCATTACAACCTAGTCGCACCCTTGACCGCCATTTCTAAAAATGTGTTCTAATTTCCCTCGTACAGGAGCTCTATTCTCTCTTGGAGAACATAGCCAAGGCCACAATCGAGGTGTTTCAGAAATCAGCTGAAATGAACTCCAGTAACCCCTCAGGGAATGGCGCAGTGCTTCAAAGCAGCTCTGTGCCCAACAACAGCAGCAGCACCACCAGCAAGATGAAACCTATTTTAAGGTAAGTGCGTTGCTCACTTTTGTGTAGACAGAATCTCAGACTGGGCAATATGGCTTTAAAATAAAAAGCACAAAAAAATACATTTTAAGATTTAATATTTTTTTTCTCTTCGTGAATAGAAAAGGCAAATATTTAATTCACACATTTTGAGCTTTTTCATCTTCTGTGATTTGCTTTTCTTCCTCCTGAGACCAAACCAGCCTTTTTTTGTTCATAGAAATTATTTTTTTTTTGTCTTGACCTGCAATTTTTTTGAAAAATAATTGTGTGAGAGGTGGTAAAACTAACTAAATAGCATGCCAGAGTTGCTTATTTCGCAACACTAGCTGTGATTTTGTAAAGTAGCTCCTCTCTGGTTGCATCCAATTTAGTATAAGCAGTGCAGTCAGCAGGGAAATCGTTTTATCAACTTGCATGTTCGTTTTGGCAAACGTTTTACGCTGGATGCCATTCCTGACGCAACCCTCCCCATTTATCCGGGCTTGGGACCGGCACGAGGGAACAGTGCACCCCCAGGGGAGGGCATTGCTCCCTAGTGGCTGGGTTTTATTTAATTTAAATATATTAAATTACCCCCTGGGATTCATTGCTGCGTTTATACTGATTGGAAAGAAAATACTCCAAAGGTTGTGCAAAGACAAAGTGAATTTCCATCTTAATTTCATAAATTAAGATGGAAATGAATGACTCGCTGTGGCAACCCTTGAAAAGGGACAAGCCGAAAGGAGAAGAAGAAGTGCACGTCAACAGGGACACGCTCAACGACCAAAGATGCAACAAAAATTGTCCTGACAAATGAACTCGTCAGTTGATAAAATTGACTAAGACACGCCAATAATGTTTATTTTGCTTAACATGTATCTAATAATGTGGTGGGGTTAACATTATTTTGAGCCATCTGTTTCAGTTCGTCGGAGCGATCAGGTGTTTGGCTGGTGGCTCCGTTGATAGCCAAGTTGCCCACCTCAGTTCAGGGTCATGTTCTGAAGGCAGCCGGGGAGGAGCTGGAGAAAGGACAACACCTTGGTTCGTCCTCGCGAAAGGAGAGGGATCGCCAGAAGCAGAAAAGGTAATAGACAATTATTTTTCATCATTGGATGCTTGAACGATCCTTGATATTTTCACCCCTCTATTTTTCAGTATGTCACTGCTGAGCCAGCAACCATTCCTATCTTTGGTGTTGACCTGCCTGAAGGGTCAGGATGAACAGCGGGAAGGCCTTCTCGCCTCCCTCCACAGCCAAGTTCACCAGATAGTCACCAACTGGAGAGAGGATCAGTATCAGGACGACTGCAAGGCCAAACAAATGATGCACGAGGCCCTGAAACTGCGACTCAATCTTGTAAGGATGCTTTAATGAAAATGAAATAAATCTGGATCAGAAACCAAATTCTACATATGCTGCTTATGAATGAATTTTGACATTAGGACTATTAAATAATTAAGATGAATGTTAAAAAAAATGTCATCAAAGTATAGTGGGTCGGACTGGATATGCACTTTGTACCCAAATCTGTTTGTTCATTATATGCTGCAATGAAAATAAAACATATTCTTGCTGTAGGTGGAAAACATGGCTTGGGCAGTTGCCGCTGCCATTTTGTCAATTATACATGAACGTTAACTGTATTCTTCCCCTGCACTAACAAGGTGGGCGGCATGTTCGACACAGTGCAGCGCAGCACCCAGCAGACCACCGAGTGGGCCGTCCTTTTACTCGACATCATCAGTAGCGGAACGGTGGACATGCAGTCCAATAAGTGAGCCAAGCCACTTAATCACCACTGTCAATAATGTGTGGACATGTGACATGCTGTCAACGTTTCTTTTCGTCTCCAACAGTGAGCTCTTCACAACCGTACTGGACATGCTGAGTGTGCTGATTAATGGCACTTTGGCCGCCGACATGTCCAGCATCTCTCAGGGCAGTATGGAGGAGAATAAGAGGGCCTACATGAATCTAGTTAAGAAGCTCAGGGTAAGAACAACACCTCTTCCTTGCTGTAGCTAGAACTATAGTCACATTTTACTTCCTGGGGTCAACTATCCAAAAGAAGACCCTAATCTGGAGCATATTTTTAAGTGGTGGCTGTAGTGGTCAATATACATTATCTGACTTGAATTATGAAGCACTTCAGTATTATCTATTTTAAATTGGAAGCCAGTATAAATATATATCGTATTTTCACGACCATTGGGCGCACTTTTCCATTTTTCTCCAAAATGGACTGGCACCTAAACTATGCACCGCGTTCCAAAAACTGTTGCATGTTGCTGTGTGACCTCGATGAGCGCTCTGCTTGACTGTGATGTTATGTGGACATGCTGCTTAATATAGAAGAAAGGCGGACGTAACTGAGGATGGAATGGCGTGCAGATGTTAAAGGTGGGTGTGAAAGAGGACGCTAAAGGCACACCCACCAGTAGGTACATATAATGCCGGTACATGGATTGGGCAAAACAACTTCTGACCCCCGAAAATGGCACCTATGACGAGACATGCCTACGAAGCACAGTTCAAACTTCAAGCCATCATTTACGAGGAGGAAAATGGCAATCCAGCATGTGCGAGAGAATTTAAGATAAATGAATCCATGGTACGCAACTGGAGGAAGCAGGAGAAGAAGACAAAGCTGAGTTTCCATGGAAACAAGGTGAGGTGGCCCGATTCAAGAATCGAGGTCAAAGAACAGCCAGTAGAAGCGTCTCTACAGTCATCATTCGACTGAGGGCAAAAATGCTTGCAGAAGAAATGAAAATCGAACATTTCCAAGGTGGTCTGTCTTGGTGCATTCATTTTATCAAACGGCACCAACTATCCATCTGGTTAAGGACTACCGTGACCCAGTAACTTTGACCGCACTACACGGAAAAGCTGGCCACCTTCGCTCCTAGTGCCGTAAAAAGATTGTCGACAACCACATCCAACCCAAGCACATCACTAACATGGATGAGGTGCCGCACACTTTCGACATCCCGGTGAACCACACTGTCGAGAAGAAAGGGACCAGCGCAGTAGCGATACGCACAATAAGTCAGACTTTACTGTTGTGCTTGGTTGCCGTACCAATGGACAGAAACTGCCACCTACGGTGATTTTTAAGATAGAGAGACCTGACAAAGGAACTCCAGAGCATTCAAAGTGTAATTGTGAGTGGAGTGGGAGTGATGGATGCCAGAGGGCGAACACAGCATTCTAAAGACTGAAGCCAGCGCCGGACGAGCTACGCCACATGTTGTGAATGGATTGTAGATGCCTGGGCGAACATGTCTGTTAGTACTGATGCTAGAGCTTTCAAAAAAGCCTGCATCATTTCTGAGGACCCGCACAGCAACGAGACTGACTTTCACAATGATGACAGGGAACCTGGCATGTTTGATTGTTGCCCACATGTTCATTTTGGATGTAGGAGATGAGGACTTTGATGGATTTGTAGATTAGGATTGATCCAAAAATAATGTGAGTACACTGTTAAATACTTAAAGTACCACCGAACTCATTTGCTCCTGCTGCCTTTTTAAAAATATATGCTAGCATGCATGTATGCATGCTGCTGTAATGTTTAAACTTGCGTCCAATAATGCAGTGCGTCTTCCGTATGTATTAAATACAGATATAGCACCCGTAACTGGCATTGAGCCTTTTAATAAGGTGCGCCAAGTATGGTCGTGAAAATACGGTGTGTGTGTGTGTGTGTGTGTGTGTGTGTGTGTGTGTGTGTGTGTGTGTGTGTGTGTGTGTGTGTGTGTGTGTGTGTGTGTGTGTGTGTGTGTGTGCTCGCACAAATTTCACTCAGCACACTAAATAGTGTAATCATAAGGACTACATCAAAAGATGTGTATTTCTAATGCTAATTATTTCTGACAGAAAAATATTCACATTTGTAGTTACTGAATTTTTAGTGAGCATGGAAGGACAAAAAGTAACAAATCTTTTATTAACTATAAAATTATTACATTAATAAGCAGATCTCCATGAAATGACATCATATCAGATTTCTTCAATGTTACGTTGGTTCCACCCAGTGTTCAGATAGAGATACTACAGTTGAAAACCCACACGTTACTTGAAGCACTCTTATTTTACATCTACAACTTACAGTATACTTACAGTTAATGAAATTAATATTTAAATTATGAATTTGGTGAAAACAGGATTATACCACCCCTTTAAACCTAAATGAAATTTCATTCCGTTTTGTAATTAGCTTTCATAATGTGATTATCTACAGGAGCCTTGAAAATGGGCCAGTTTCTTGTGTGATTTAACACGTTAAAGAATCACTTCAAAATTGGTGACTTTATGGATATATATATATTTTTTTTTTTTTGGTATAGCATTTGGCCTGGTGTGATACATCGGGCTTGTCCTACCTTTTGTGGTTCTCTTATTCCTTTAATTGCTGCAATATTTGCCTTTGAGTCTCAAAAGTTTAGTTTATCTTCTTTCTCTTGAATGTTTAAACGTGTTTTGATCAGCATATTTATAAAATATTGGGATTGGCATCCGCAGAAAGAGCTTGGGGATCGGCAGTCGGAGAGCTTGGAGAAAGTTCGCCAGCTGCTGCCACTACCCAAGCAAACGCGTGATGTCATCACATGTGAACCTCAAGGCTCACTGATTGACACCAAGGGGAACAAAATCGCCGGTTTTGAGAAAGAGGTAAGCCGCAGTAGAGCAAGGTATATCATTGAGCTGTTATAAACTGGGGGTGGGCATCGTGTGGCTGGCGGGTTCCATGCTGCGCGGCCCACAAAATATTTATATCATCAAGAGTCCTGTAATAATTGTAGCATCAATTTAGCTTTTTTCCCCCCTAAAATTGGTTACATATTCATCATTTTTTTAATCCATCTCATTCAATAATTGGTTCAATGATTTATTGTAAATATTAAAATAAAAAGTATTGTATTTGTTACTTAATTTTAATTTTGCATTTGTTTCACTTTTTTATTTTGTCATTGATGAATAATAGTGAAATTAATGACAGTCATATTTTAAAATGAGACTGAACAAGTTAATTTAAGAAATCTACTTGTATTTTATATACACTATTTTTTCAACATATTTAAATGTCATGAAATAATGTTTCAATGATTATTGAATGACCAATAATTCTAAATAACACAACAAAAAATTAAAATTAATTATTTCAATTGATCTAAGTAGTTTACAGACTACCTGCTGTTGACTCTACTCATGCTGAAGAAAGGTATATTTTCCATTAGGGGCTTCAAGTATCTACCAAGCAGAAGATCTCCCCTTGGGATGTCTTTGAGGGTCTCAAACACTCGGCCCCTCTGTCGTGGGGCTGGTTCGGTACGGTGCGCATGGATCGCAAAGTGACCAAATTCGAGGAGCAGCAGCGCTTCCTTCTTTACCACACGCACCTGAAGCCCAAACCGCGCAGCTACTACCTGGAGCCTCTCCCACTGCCACCCGAAGAAGAGGAGCCACTGACACCCATCTCGCAGGAGCCCGAGAAAAAGATGTTGGAAGCAGTGAAGCCCGAGAAAAATGTGCCCTCTGTGCCCTCAGATTCGAACAAGAAGAAGTCAAACAAGAAAAAAAAGACTCCAGCGGCCAAGACAGAGGTTCATAAAGCCTTTTCTCTTTTGTTTCAATGGAATGTCAGAAAAAAATTTATTGTATCTATTTAAATATTGAAGTTGTTCACTTTTGCTTTTCAAAAGGATTACGTGAACCGCACACCTGGTGTGAGCTACGGGACAAACATGCCGCCGGAGCTCATGCAGAATCCTTACAGCAGGTTGCCCTATAGCCAGCAGAGCATGGGCATGTACACACAGAACCAACCTCTGCCTCCTGGTCAGCACTTAATTCCAGAAACTTTAAAGGAGGCATATTATGGCTCTGTTTTTTTGGTTTTGTGTGTTTGTTTCGTTTTCTTTTTACACTTTGAAACTGTTCGCAGATGTTTTTGATGAAAGGTTTATGACCTTCTTCCATCAAAATAGTATACAAAGGAGAAAGAATTACAGCACACCCAAAATCCACCGATCACTCTGGTTCTAATCACTCCATATATCATTGATCCTCAGCGAAAAACAACATTGCCGATAGATTGACAATTGAAAACGTCATCTTTGCCAAAATACACACCATAAATAAAGACACAAATTTCATAACTAACATTCAGTAACCTCGTTTCCTTTATTCTCCGAGCTCCTTCCGAGTCTCCTCTTGCGCTTGCTCTGACTCCACCTCAAGCATATCTGGCTGTCGTGCTGGATTCAGATTTTGTAGTCTTTGTGGAAACACAAAGCCATACTTGCATTGGCACAACCCACAGCAGATGAGGTAAATAGTGACTCGTTTGCTTGAGATGGGACAATCCCCCAAAACCTGGTCCAAGGGCTTTTTAGAGAAGGGGTTAAGTGTACTGTATTCTTGATCACTCTAACACAGTGGTCCCCAAACTTTTTCCTGTGAGGGCCACATAACTTTTCCCTTCTCTGATGAGGGGCCAGGGTCAGTTTGTAATAGAAAAAGTGTGATGATTGCAGGAGTGCCTAAATGTAAAAATTTATTGTTTTCCAGAAA
>CAAKHF010011363.1:0-37422 GCA_901007745.1 Hippocampus kuda
GTATGTGTATACACACACACACACACACACACACACACACACACACACACACACACACACACACACACACACACAGCACAAGTGTTGTTTGTTTGTTTTCACAAAACAGTTGCCGGGTTGCGAAAGCAAATGTGTGAATTGCCCCAAAGATCTAAAATGATTAAAATTCAAATAAGCCACTGTTCCACACCCTTGACACACAAACTATCCCTCCAGTATCAGTTACATTTTTTTTCTCACATTTCTCTTGAATTGGAATGGACTTGCTTTTTGTAGACAATGCTTTGTTTTTTATGTCATCTAGAAAGGAAAGCAGAAGTTCGTTTTGCAGATTTGAAGCAAGATGGGAACACGTTTGTGAAAAACGGCCAATACCAAGATGCCCTGGGAAAGTATTCGGACTGCCTTCAGATAAAGCCAGAGGAATGTGCGATCTACACCAACAGGTTCGAAAAACGTACACTTCATTATATTTCATTTGTTTTCTGGAACACATACTGATAAGTAGAGGTTGGCATTCCATCAGTCCTGATGGAAGAACCATCAAGCAGTCTTTGCTGGCGAATGATGGGAAACTTAAAAAAAAAACAAAACAATGTCTTCCAATTTGGGTCACGTATGCCAAATGGAGAAAGAGGGAGGGGGGGAGGGAGAGCGAGAGAGAGAGAGAGAGAGAGAGAGAGAGAGAGAGAGAGAGAGAGAGAGAGAGAGAGAGAGAGAGAGAGAGAGAGAGGAGCAGAATATGGTGTAATGGACTTTATATTCAATTTATTTACTACTGGTTTACAAGGCACACATGGCATGTTATATTTTAATTTATTAAATGTTTTGAGTCAAAGAGATGACCGTAAGTATCATTTGTAAATATTATGATGGAAGCAATAAAGCAATTGTGGACATCAGCTCAAGGCGTGGTCCTTTCCTTGGAGTAGATGCACTGCTTGTGCTCTGAATGCCTATGTTGTAGTCAATAGCACGTTCTCGACAGCGCTGAAAAGTGAGATCTGCCACTCATAAAATAGTGGCACGAACTGCAATTTAGCAATAATGGAAGTGTAAAAAAAAAAAAACTGTGATGGAGCGACACACTGACATGACAGTTTTGGGTCTGCTTGAATAAACAACAGACTGACGATGACAGACAGGTGGTCCGCTCATTGGTGAATGATGGATCTGCAAATCTTACTGATGCTCCCACCTCTGATAAGTAATGAGCATTAGCTCATTCAGTACCAGCCAATTCTGGACCAAGTCTGAAAAGACGTTTAAAAACGTCATTGGCAGTGAATGAGTCAAACATGGTCTTGAATAATTCCTCAAAAATGTGGTAACAGCAGCTGCTTGCATTCATAGATTTAGTACCCCACTTCCATGTTGCTTTAATCTTAGGTTGTTGATTGTGCAATGGTGGAAACTTCCTTTTGTGTTCGTGTTTGTTCGTGGCTCTCCTGTAGAGCAACCACACTTTGGAGCCACACCTGAGCAAACACACATCAGCCTAACCATGCTGCAGCCAAGACACAATTACACAGCAAGGTTTTGATAGTGAAGTTGGTCTTTGTATATTAATTCAGTACATGAATCTTTGGGTTTGAATTTGAATGCATGTAT
This sequence comes from Hippocampus kuda, assembly GCA_901007745.1. Classification (NCBI taxonomy): domain Eukaryota; kingdom Metazoa; phylum Chordata; class Actinopteri; order Syngnathiformes; family Syngnathidae; genus Hippocampus; species Hippocampus kuda. The sequence continues at coordinate 1,612 of CAAKHF010011363.1, forward strand.
TTGGTTATTGCAGCACGGCCGTTAGCTGAAAGTAGGAAGGTCAAACAGTCGTCTGGGTGTTGTGGTCCTTTTACTGTGTCGCCTAGAAGCGACATCATCTAGCCGCAGCTAATAAAAATGCGCCACCAGATGATGTCGCTCCTCTGCAACAACCTTGCATTTGTTATGCCCCCCTGTCCATTAACTCAACCCGAAAAACTAAGCTAGATAACGTGGGCTCTTCTTTTTTGGTTCATATATGAAAAGTATACACAATACTCTAATAATTACTCTAATTGCCCCACGGGGATAAATAAAGTTATCTGAATACTGTTGTATGTAAAAAAAAAATAAAAAATAAAATAGGACACAGAATTTATTACTTTTGTAATTTTGATTAGTGGTTTGAATTTAAACCACAAATCCTGTTTATAAATGGGCAATTTGGCAAACAAGGAATGGAAATTGAGACCATCTGAGCTTAATTTAAGATGTTACAGTTGTGTTGGTGCATTTAACTTGAAAACAGTACGATGCATTGCGTTTGTACCTGTACCCTATTTGCAGATAGTTTTAAAAGCTTTTTAAAATAAAACTTTTGAGTTTTTATTTCACACTACATGCTGTGATTATTTTTGTTAATTTTTTACACAAATACTAAAACTGGGCGGCATGGTTGAATGGTTAACACATCAGCATCACAGGGCAGAAGTGCAGGGTTCGACTGCATGTTTGCATGTTCTCCACGTGTCTGTGTGGGTTTTCTCTGGGGACTCCGTTCTCCCCCACATTTCCAAAAACGTGCATGGCAGGTTAATGCAACACTGAATTATCCTGAGGCGTGGTTGTGAGTGCAAATGGTTGTTTGTCAATGTGTGCTCTGCGATTGGCAGGCAACCAGTTCAGGGTGTACCCCGCTAACTGCCCAAAGACAGCTGGGATAGGCTCCAGCACGCCCGCGACCATCACGAGGATCAGATAATGGATGGATGAATAACATTAAAACAAATAAAAACTAAACTAAGACTAAGCATTTGGGGAAAAATTAAAACTAATACAAACTAACAAACCCACTCAGTAAACTAATTAAAACCGAAACAAAACTCAAAATGAATGATTGAACATTCCAAAACTATTATAAACCTGTTACACCGGTTTACATGCCCTTGTTGACAAAAAATATCACCAAATTGGATTCTGGCCCTTTCCTTTTGTGTCGTGTTTAAGTTTTTACTGTCAGAGTGAGTCATAATCAGATGAGATGCTGATGAGAGACAGAAATGTCCTAAGTGGAGTGTGTGTGTGTGTGTGTGTGTGTGTGTGTGTGTGTGTGTGTGTGTGTGTGTGTGCGTGCGTGCGTGCGTGCGTGCCTTTCTACTGGCAGAGCCCTGTGCTACTTGAAGCTTGAGAGATTTGCTGAGGCCAAGCAAGACTGTGACACAGCACTCAAACTGGAGCCAAGCAATAAGAAGGCTTTCTACAGACGAGCGATGGCCAATAAAGGGCTTAAGGTGAGGACAGCGGGCCCATATGATGAAAGTCATGCAGGTTCAGTGTCTGTTCATCCAATAGATGTTTTGCTTCAGGTAATAATTTCCTTTTGGAACTCATCTGCAGCATAAAGAGTTCACATATTACTATAAAATTGACTGATATTTGCTTATCTTTAGATTTAATGCTCTATTTTGCCCCCGCCCTCTGTGAGTGAGCATCCATATGGTTTGTTTTTCCTTGTGCCAGGACTACCTGGCATGCAGTACAGACCTCCAGGAGGTGCTGCAACAGGATCCCAATGTACAGGAGGCAGAGAAGGAGCTGGAGGAAGTCACAAATCTACTCAAACAAAGTCTCATTGCCGAATCACCAGCTAAATCCCGGAAGGTCATCCCCATTACAGAGGTACACATTTAGAATACAGTGGAACCAGGAATTACGAACGACCACTTTTTACAAACGTTTCTAGTTACGCCCATTTTTCTATTTTTGTAGAAAATCCACTCTCGTGAGATACGTGTATCGTTCAGCAAACCATCACAGGATGGATGAGCGGACGGATTTGTCTTGTGCTTCTCACACTATTTAACCATCATTGGCTCTCTTCAAAACTCATTATGATACACTGAGACATCAGAATAGCTTTAAGATACTGTTGGCTGTAAACGCCCCAAAATTCGTTATGTGCTGCAGTAGCAAATAGGAAACTGTTGGGTGTGCAGTCAAAGTCCCGCGTACACCCACAATTTTTCCATTCACAATTCTCACAGCGGCCGCCTACTTTGTAAATTTCTGATTTATTTCCATTGTTCAATGTACTTCCAACAAGTTCCAATCTAGTAAATGCTTCACATATCCAAATTGCCCATATCATCGTGGTTCTTTAATTTGTTTATGCCATTTTTTTCCCTAAATTTCGCTGTCCATAAGTCAAAGTGTATCTGCAGGTCTCAGCAAGGCTTCAATGCATTCACTCACCATTTGTTTGTTCAGGCGAAGAGGTCAGGAGTCAAGTTGTGGATGTTGGATAAGGAGTTCAGTTGATGATTAATAAACTCTACGGGTCTGTCAAGCTTGCTTTCAAATAATGCTTTGAAAAACCTTATCTCACTGAGAGGCCAGCTTGCATGCCTAACTCATTTGTCCACACACCTGACTGTGAGGTAGCCATCTTGCTTTTCACCCTTGACCCCGTCAAAGAGAGCACACCTCTAAATGCAGTAGCCATACGTGGGCAGTGAGGGCCGTACAAAACAAAACGGACCATACTAAGGTCAAGACTTCAACAACAGAACTAAACTACAACATCTGCATGTATTTATCTCAATTATAAAAAAATATTTTATTGCACAGAAAAAAATAAGTGACTCACACAAAAATACAACTCCCTTCAGAGACAATGGCTCCAACAGTGGCAAAAAAGACAACTTTTCCTGATTTTTTTTTCATTAAAAAACCAATAGTACACAAAAGGAAAAACGTGAATTAGATTGCTATTTTTGAAAAAGACTTTTTCAATGGTGGAAACGTAACGGCCAATCATGGCTCAGCTTCAGAAAGCCGACGAGCTGTGATTATTGATTACTTGAGCCCCGAGCAACTGTGATGTCATATTCAGTCGTCAGAAAGTGGCAAAATGGCCGCCCCCTGAGATATTGAAAAACAGGCGAATTTTGCTGCCTAATTCATATTCCACAAACACAATCGTCATCAGAATGTTATGTTCAGACTAGCCGAGGGGCATAGAACATATTGTAAGAAAATTTGGGGGTAGACTTCCCCTTTGAGGTATGATTGTAAATAAAATAAATACGCCCACATCATTGTTTTCGTTCAAGCACCCTTGACTTTCTCAAGCAACCTGGTTTATCATCATCAGTCAGTCATCTTGCTCATGGATGGGACGGGCCGTTTAACAAAGTCCAACATTGTTACATCAATGACACAGACCGCCTGAAACCCAGCGTGGCCTTCACTGCCATCGCTCCCAGTTACAATGCATCTTTGGCATCCCTGAGTCATCAATGACAGTGAATGAATAAAGAGCAGATGTATTGTAGTGCCACTCTAAACATCTAAGCAGTTATTGAACAAAACCTTTCTTAACCTAAACACAGACTTGATTTCAATGCTTCATTCTCCTCCACAGGTGGACGGTGATCAGGAAACGTCAACTGTGGCAACCTCTGATAGTTGTTTCCGAGAAGAGTTGAGCACTAAATTCCAACCAAGCAACGCGTATGAATTTGGCCAAGCTTTAAACAATGCCTGCAGCAGTGGTAACATGGCCGCGTGCGCCGACATGTTGGCTTCAACGGCTCCAGAGCTGCTTCCGCAGTTTTTGAGCACTCAGCTCAACGGGCAAACCATCAGCTTCATCGTGAAAGTGCTGGACTCGCATCTACTGGACAAGGACCCCAACCTAGTTTACAAACACCTCAATCATCTTCATACTGCTGACAGGTTCTCGGTGAGTGAGCATCGTGACTGATTTCCGAAGACCCACAGAATATTGTGTTCGACGATTTATACATCAAATACTCTTCTTTCACCAGGCATAAAAGAACATTTTTCCGTTCTTTAGTATTCAGCGGTTGAAGGCAATTTCACAAAATTCAGCTGCTCCACAAATAGCTTTTTGTTGTAAACAAGGAAGCAGAACAGTGACGCTAATATTTGTGCTTCTAACATCTGAAGAGTGGTTGCCTTCTAAAAAGCTGCAAAAACAACATTTAGGAATGGCTTTTGATTGCAAAATAACAAACTATTAACTGCGAATGTCATCAACCCACCAAAATGGCATGTCAGCCATTAGTGGCTATTCATGACAACCTTGACATCCTCCTCATATATCCAAGGTCGTTGTTGCACTTTGTTTCCTTTATGAAACACATGCTTCTGCCAAGTACCATAACACATATTCTGTGAATTCTATACAGCTTTATTCCCTTGTCGAGTGTATGCTTCATATTGTCCAACTGAAAGCCGTTGTTGAGTCCCGCCAAGGCCATGACAGTAAAGTCCTCCTTTACCCACTGTAAACAGTTGGCAAACAGGTGATTTTGAATCTGAAATGGTGTTTGGCTATCTTCTAAACTACTGTGCAGCTAATAACCCCATCGTTAACCAGCTCTGCTGGCAGTGCGCTTCATTACCATTGTTTAATCACGTCATTTAAGGGAGATCTCATCAGACCCTTACAAACCACTCCATTAAAAAGAAAAAACACTTTTAAAAAATGAGAAAACTTTTCCTTGGCATTGAATGATTTGATTGTAATGAACGACTGAAGTCGTGGAATTGAGTGAGTTAATGCACAGAATTCCGACAAGTGAAGACAGAATGCTCTAGTACATGGACACAATGAGATGGATAACAAGGACCTGGAATAAATGTTCCATTGTTTTTGCATAGGGATGCCAGAGTACGTTGGCGTGTGGTCCCTTTTTTAAATTCTAAATGAGGGTATGGGTATGCGTTTCCTCAGGTCGTACTGATGCTGCTGGAGAAGGACGAGCGACACCATGTGACCCAATTGTTTGAGCACCTGTCATCTGCTGAAAGCACAGAGTTCACCAAGAATGATGTTCAGAATCTGGCCAACAAATACATCTGAGCTGTCTGCATCCTCCCTGCCCAGCCCGGCCCGAACCGCATGAGCTGCTGCGTCACCACAACACTCGGATCTATGCAAAACTCCCCAAAAGATGCGGGCTGCTGCAGAATGTGTCCTAGAGTAAACAGTTACACTGTTCTTTGCTGTAAATGATCAGAGATTATACAGTATATTTCAAGTGACGATATAAGGAATATATATTTTCTTTGAAGACAATTTTGCTATGGAGAATTACTTTTTTTTACCACTCTAACCAATTATGTACAAAGGGCACAATATGACGGACTTTGAGTGTACTAGAAAATTGGGACCCACATTTTTCTCAGTAGCGTACTACGAGTAGCCCAGTGCTTATGGTCCTCACACTCCATTGTCCTGGCATATCAGAATGTTCATGAATGAGCTGATGTCTAAGCTGGTGATATTCAGTGCACGATGACTTTCATTTCAGGGAATTTTCCTTGCCTATGGGAAAGATCACAAAATTGTATCACTGTATACACAGTACTGTATTATGAAAGACATAGGTCGGCCTGATAGAACTCTACGCTAACAGCAACAGTACCTGCTCAACTAGTAAAAATACAACTGGAAACCTTCAATCATCATTGCACTGTTTTGTCTTGTTTTTGTTTTTTTAAAGTAACCTTTGATGGCGTAGTGGTTCACACACTCCCTGCTTCACAATCAGGACTTCCATACAAAAAGCCATTCATGCTCCAAATAAAAATCCTAAATAAATGATTGGAAAATTCTGAGAGCTGGCACGATGAGCTGAAATGCTGTGGCCATGTATTAAGATGTAGAATACTTTGACGTGGAATTTAAAAAAAAGATGGCTCTGACCATAATAGCATCTGATTGAGCATACAATGTTTGCGCCTTAATTTCAATAAAATGTTAATGTTCAAATAGCTCAACGTGATGCATGATTTAAGATGATAGTTAAGTTGAAATATCAAAAACATTTATTGTAGCGCTGGGATGACTCCAGTAATGTATAAGCCACAATCAGAACAATCCAATGTTGTCATGATGATTAAACTGAAGAATACTCAAGACTCAAACCAATGAGAAATTCAAATGCCTTTAGTGTGTGTGTGTGTTATATATATATATATATATATATATATATATATATATATATATATATATATATATATATATATATATATATACACACACACACACACACACACACACACACACACACACACACACACACACACACATTTTTTTTTTAAATGTGAAATTGACATCATCAAGTGTCCTGAATGAGTAAAACATTTTGACACTGGAACAGTTTGGATCCATTGTCTCAGTTTTGAAAATGGCATTAAAAAAACAAAACTATTTCGGAAGGACACAATTCTGTAAACATGAGAACCAAATGTGTTTTTTATTTTGGAATTTTGATATGCACCTACACATCTGTACTAAAGCAAATAACTACAATACTCCCCACAACTCCATCTGGCACAAATGTGTTTAAGTCAGGACCAGTTTTGGTGATAGAGTGGCATGTAGCGTCACTCAATGGAATGAAAAAGTTGATTCAGTAACATTTCTGGGTCCAATTACAATTCAAACTGCTTGTAGCCATCTAAATGGTGCAGCCATTGAGCAGAAGGTCAGGTAAAACGGCTGCGTACAAAAAAATAAATAAATACACAAGTCTGTGTAGCAGCACTGATACGCAACACAACAGTGGCGGAAATTAACAAGGAAGACAAATCGCAACAGCATGCAGTATGTCTAGAACCTTGTGGATTAACAATATTACAGAAAAACAGGCAACTGTGTACAAAATATGGATTGTTCATTGCTGTAAAAAAAATAAAAATAAAGCGCACTAGTGTGTCCACTGGCAACAAATCAAAGAGCCTGAGTGCTGTCTTTGGTAGGCAATTGCAATGTGTTCATTTAGCAGGTTTAACTTGGCTCTGAATTGGTAATTAAAGTCACCCACATTCTTCAGTATGGAATGTGTCAATGTCAGGGAGGTCTTGAGACACAAACAGCAGAGAGCGAGATATACGGAGAACACATACTGCTTTTAAAGGCACCATGAGTGGACAAACACACGTACAAAAACTAAACACACTCTCTTCCTCCTAATGAGGCATGATCAAACATTCCAAAGCATTTCATGGAATTCTAGCATCCGAAGTAAAAGTGACTCCCTCTGTTCTCAATCACGGCCTCTGAAGAAGCACCCCACGATTCAACAGAGCAGCATCTCTTCACAGGAACAACAAGACTGGCACTGATCCAAGGTGGCACAGTGGTTTCATCTCAAACCTCCACCAACCCAAAGAAACCTCCTCCCACCAATGATGACAGAGTATTTTGCAGCCAGTTGACATGCAAGCTTCCATCTGGGTCTTTTTTCCATGAACCGATTTCTGTTGATCTGAAGGTTGTTACTTGACCGACTGAAAAGGTGGAGAATCTATGCAACACTTGTGATTTTGATATTTTATACGTCAGTCTGCATACATTGATTCCTGTGCTGAGTTTGATTGCTATGTGGTAGTGGGTGGTGATTGTTGTTGCTTTTTTTGATGAACTGTGAAGTGTTTCTCTGAGAGTCCCACTCAGTGGGACACACCAGGCTGATGTTCTCTGCGATGAAGCGAAAGGAGGAGAGCTCTGCAGCATGAGCCGGGGAGGAGGGAGGCGAGCGGGCAACCTGGGATGGGGCCCGTGAAGCGGGGCTGGTCTCCAGCCTGTCATTCTCCACCTCTGGTAAGGGGCTGACGGCGGCAAAGCGTACGTGATAGTTGCCTCCGCCACAGCTGTGGCAACACGACGTTTTCATGCTCTCCAGATCCGAGCAGTTGAACTCCGAGAAGTGGCTGCACTGGGAGTCTGAAACGGAGGGCAGACTGCCGCTCAGACAAGGAGAGTCAACCTCCAAAGAGTTGGTGCTACGCTGCTCCAAAAGCTGAGCATCCATGTCCTTCCTTGTATCGTTGATCTTTGGACCTCTGTCCCACTTCTTCTGCAGTTTGCCTTTGTTCTTTTTGCCTCCCGAGTTGGTAGAAGACAGGCACTTGGCGGATGTTCCTCGGCCCTCCGATGTCAAGCAGTCGTTAGATGGGTAGGTCCAGCCACAGCGGCCCACATGGCTGCTGTCATCCATGCTGCTGCTGCCACTGTGGTTGCATAGCTTGGCAGGCTTGGATTCAATATCCACCTGGACTTCCATACTGGTCGCATCTCTAAGACAAAGGACACGGAGGAGTGACAAGACAAGAGGAGTCTATCCCAGCTGACTTCAGGCAATAGGCAGCGTACACCCTGAACTGGCTGCCAGCCAACTGCAGGGCACACACAGACAAGCTACCATTCACACTCAAATTCACATTGACACTACCTTGCATGTTTTTGGAATGTGGGAGGAAACTGGATTAGGCACGGGGAGAACACGCAAAGTCAACACAGGAAGGCTGGGGACCAGAATCAAATCCAGGATCTCTGTACTGTGAGGCGGACGTGCTAACCAGTCGCTCACCGTGCCGCCCACATATACAAACAAATACATTGTCTCACTCTCGCTCTCGCTCAGGCCTTTTCACTATTTTGTGGGAAAAGGTGTTCGTTGTAAGCAAAAATCAGCAAATGGAAAATGAATTACATGTAATCGGAAATTTGAAATGTGAACGTTATGGGGTGGAAACGTAAACGGGGTACGTTGAAAAGAGGTTTGACTGTATATGGATTTGTACTTCATACCTGTCAAGGGGAATGTGAGCATTAATAATAGATCCAGCCATGGCTTTGGTGCTCGTATTGTCGCTGATTACACCAAGGCTGACAGTACCAGATTCACCGCTGAGACTGCAATGGTCCTTTTGCACATCAGCTTGCACTTCCAACCTGTGAGAGAGTTGTTTTGACATGGCACTAATGTCAACATGGAAAGCCTACTGCATGTTTCACCGCCTCTGTACCTGCTTAGGTAGTGGACCATGGCGTTGCCGGAGAGGCTGCCAGTGATGCTTGCTCCGGCAAGGGCCGTAGTGGATGCTGTCTCACTGAGGGTGTCCCTCATAGCCCCAAGCCTGTCCATTTGGCTGCCACTGGCACTCAAACTGCCTGTCAGACCCCCAACACTGCCTTCGCTGATACTGGGATTGTTTCGAGTGTCTGCCACAGACGTGGAATCTACAAATGATAAAATCATGAAAAAACTAAGCGGAGTCTCAGAGGGGATCGAGCCTTTTCCGTCGCTGGTCCCTCTCTTTGGAATGACCTCCCGCTGAACGTTCGGCAAGCCCCCTCGCTGCCAGTCTTTAAACCCATTTTTATTCTTTGGCTTTGGACTCAGCATGAGACTTTATTGTTTATTTTATCGATTTTGCGCATTCTACCGTCTTCGTTATTAATTTGTTGTCTTATATTATTTGTTGTTGTAGGACTTCTTTTTGCTCCATGTACAGCACTTTGTATCCAGCGGTGGTTGTTTTAAAGTGTTCTATAAATACAGTTGAGTTGAGTAAAGTGCACTTAGGGTTTGCAGGTTACTTGGAACTGTCAATGGTGGTCAGACAAAGAGCTTACCAGTGGCTGCTGTCCCAGTGGTGACATTCATGTCATTGTCATCATCAAATTCTATCCGAACACCTTTTCCATTAGCTGTAGACACGCCACAGCCCCCACTCCGGCACAAAGAGATGGGCACCACACCGTAAACATAAGCAAGCATAATGGGAACTCCAATGCCTGAAAAACAATGGAGGAACACACACACACAGACCAGTGTTAACACTGCATCAAAAAGATGGTGGTTTTAAAATCAATTAATTACATCTCCTTTGTCTTCTGCCAAGATGAAGCAATAGAGGAGAAATGTAAGTGACAGAGCAAAGTGAAACAAGGAATAACGAATGGCATGACTCATTTCAGGCGCAAGATGTAGGAAACAGAAGCGTCAACTGACCAACAGTGACTGCTGCAACCAGTGGAGACACAATGACAGACAGCGTCACGCCACCTGCAAGCACAAGAGCCCTCTTGTCTTTGGAGATATCTTTACCTTCATAGCGATTGTGAATCTGCAGGAAATTAAGAATAGCTGTCACTTCCTCTGACAGAATGCAATGTGATAATTATATACGCCCCAAATTACAAAAGAAAAACTGAATTAGGGCTGAAACGGGTCCATCGGTTAAAAATATATATATATTTTTCTGCCCGAGTACCCCCTTACTTACGTGTGCACTGTGTGAAAGAAGCAGCCTGACAGTAATGCCACCAAGCAAGCAAATTAACCTTTCAAATTAGCTGATGTGAATGTTTGTAATCTTACCTTTCTTCCCACATAGATGGGAATGCCAATTACCATGGCAGGGATAGCTATGCCGGCGATCAGTGCAATGCCAACAGGGGCACCAACCACTGTTCCCAATTGCCAAAGAATCTTCTTCTTTCTACTCCATGGTTTCTTCCCCCAAAAGGTACAACCCGACGGGCTGGAAAAATGGTAGATGGAGAAGTTCACCCTTTCCCTGTCATTCATAAGAACTTTGCTATTGTTTGGTGTGGGTATTTGAAATTTCAAACTGGGCCCAAAATGGCATTTCTTCCTTTCAGTAAAATCGCAACTTTGTTGCTTGCATTTTATCTCATGGAAAATGACTTTTTGGGGGGTTCCTTTGGTTGAGGTAAAAAAGTGGCAGTGCAGAAAATGCACAAATAATCAATCAGCACTCAGTTACTGGTTTGGTAAGTAACATGTCAGTCAGTCAAGAGGCAAAAATGTTGATCATTGTTCCCAAAGTAAAAGTAAATGTTTTATTTGGATTCAACACAAAGATCATCTGATTATCTTTCCATTCATCCAGAACATGGATGGAAAGATAATCAGCACACTTTGAGAAGGGTCTGGCTGCAGCCCCATTCTCAGCCGCTCCTCCCCACACCCCTACAGTCATGACATCTCTTGGGTTGCATTTCAACTTCAAAGCCTCCATTTTTTTACAAGGCTCACACTCTACCAGCCTAACATAACAGCCAGCTCTGAACCGCAAGTAATTCCTGCACCCCACTCTCTAGACATGACAAATCAACCTACGCATAATCCAACTGTGACATTCAAGAACGTCAACTTGCTTCTTCAGAGCTTGCCGATGAACTGATGTTTTGAATCTGGTGTGTTTCAGCAGGGAGAGATGGAAAACAGACAGGGCATTGGCCCCTGAGGACTGAGTTTGGACACTCCCTGGTGTAGCAGTTTCAGTATATCGTATGGTAGACATTTTTATATCGCACCACGATATATACTGTAATACCGCATAGCTCTACCATGTTCATTCATAATTAATACAGTGTCTGTGGCACACAGCATGCAGTCACTAACCTCAAGTAATGTAGGTCTGAGATCTCTTTCATACAAAGCCAGCAGAACTCACAGCCGCAGACAGCACAAGTCATGTGGTTACAGCTGCCATCATTCATTTTAATGATATAAGCGGCACAGCGTGGGCATGGCTTGATGTCATCGGCTGTGGGCAGGACAGAACCAAAGAGAAAGAGAAACCAAAAAGAAAAAACAATCACAACATTTTTGCCTAATACACAGATCATACCTACAATCAAACGTCAAGGTTTATTTCAGTGAGGCGTCAACTCGTCAATGTTCAAAAGCTTACATGCTTTGAAAACGGACCAATAATATACATCTTAAAAGTCAAAACCTCAAGATGTGTCATGTCTTGTCAGCATACTGCAAAAGACTTTCGCAAATATCTCAAGAGGCAAGCAGCATCCCAGAACAGACGGGGGCCGACCATGTAGGTTACATTGTATGTCAATGTCATGCCTTTTCAGCAAGGGTTTGGAATGCGACCATTTTTAACATATTAGTGTCATGACGCCATACAGCTTTACACGTTTTTGTGTGCGTTGAGTCAATTAACCTGTGGCTCCACTTTCTTGGCTGGAGCTGAGGGATGAAGAGCGAACTGTCCTCAGGTGAAGACTTTGGGCTCTCTGCTGTCGTGCTGCGTCGCAGGTTTGGTTGGGGTGCCACAGCTGCTTACAAAGATAACAGAACTCTGTACCACAACTCTCCCTTCCACATGTGATTTTAGGGCAGCTAGCACAACCAAAGGCAATAACTGCATACCTAAGGGGGGAAAAAAAGAAAAAAAAACACCCACACAGCTCACATACAGGGACATGATTGAGTACCCGTATATAGTATAAGATAAGAATTATAAGTATAGAAATTGACAAAGGTTATATAACAAGGTAGCCACAGTGGCCGCAGTCATAGTTTGTATTACATAATGTACTAGTATTGTGTGACCATTTCATTTAGCCATGATGGAAGAATTAGTATTTAATTATTATAATAAAAAAAAAAAATTAAATACAGAGGGGCTGCGAAGAAAACAAACGCTCACACAATGTCACAGTGTACTTGTGGACTGAAGGCAAACACTTTTTTATAATCCCCAATGGTCTGGTCCAGGCCTGGCCAACCGGCAGCTCGCGAGCCATGTGCGGCTCTGAGCCCCGTTTCATGTTAATATGCAAGTCTCCGGAGTTTCACTTCTTTCACCCTTGCACGAGGAATGGACGATTAATTTTGACTTCTCACTCATTATAATTGAAGAAAAATGATTTATGTGCAGAACGACGCGGTGTGTTTGCAAGTTCTCGATGTGAATGTACCCTGAATGCACCATCGTGCTCGCGTAGCGGAGCAAGCATGTAGCGTATGTGATTCTGCCGTATCCAAACCCGCTTATTTAATGACACCGCAGTTGCAGTTTATGGTAAAACTAAACACAGAATATTGCGATGACACAAGGAAAAACCTTTGAAGTTTGAGCGTTGTGCATTCTTGTCGTCGCTTATTTTTTTCTATGCATGACACCTATTATAAATATGTAGAGCAATTATCACAATGTTCAAAGGCATTATATAGGGAGTGGCATTAAAAAGATCTCTAAAAGATCTGCCTTATGCTGGTTTGATTTAAATCAATTCCGTTTTTAAATTTTACACACATATGTACAAAAGTGCAAAACTCGGATGCGGAAAGGTGGGGTTTTTAAAGCATCATTTCTTTTTGGAATTTCAGTTTTCAGACTTGGTTTGTTCATTTCAGTGCATTTCTATTTTTTTCATCAATTCATTGATCAATTGATAAAAATGAAGCAATTAGACAATTCTCAAAATCAATGTGAGTTGCATCCCCACATCAGTTAAAAAATACAAAACAAAAAGCTTACCCACAGTCGGGCGCTGGACACCACCGGCAGTCAGGGTCAGCCACCAACCACCTTCTGAGCATGAATTCTTCATATTTCTCCATCAGACTCCGGTCACCAAGTATCATGCAGATGTCATATGGATTGAAACGCTCTGAGCACTCGGGGCAGCTAATGTTGACACGCGACTCTGAGATTTCAATGCACAAATACTGCCGTAGGCAGTCAATGCAAGACCGGTGGTGACAAGTCATGATGTCAGGGAAACTCTCCTTAGGGTGGTGCAGAAGGCACAGAGGGCATTCCAAACACTCCACCCCAACTCCACTACCCAGCTTGGCAGAAGAAGGGGTGGAGGCCGATACACAAGGTCCCGAGGCAGACGAGGTGGAGGCAGCAACAAAAGCAGCAGAGGGAGCCTCCGTCCCAGTCACAGTGAAGAAGGCAGAGGTTTTTTCATAACACATCTCGGAGTGGATGCTCTCAACGCTAGCAATACCGTCCAATCCTGTAAGCCCACCTGGAGCAGGGTTTGGCAGATCACGAGACTTTCGGCGAACTGATTTGGCCTCCCGTCCTCGCCACCTAAAAAGAGAAGCCAGGGACAGGCGCCTTTTCTTGGGAGCTTTCTTCACAGAGGACAGCGAAATGGAGGAGGCAGTGGATTGCAGATCCCTGTCAGAGCCCATTACTCCGCCTTTGCCACTACCAAACTGATGGTGCTTGGGTAGGCTCATCTCTCCGGGAGGGCCAGAGGGGTGGCCCAGTACGGAGCCAGGGCAGGGAAGCCTGTTCCTCACATGTGCAGGGAGATTAGGGACTAGAGCGGGGCCAGCAGAAGGGCTGAGGTGATGGATGGTGGAGGGGGAAGTTGCTCCATGGTGGGGGTAGAGGCCTCTAGTGGGCCCTTCTGTGCTCAAGACATGGTGGCTTCTCCTGATGAACATCGATGTCACATCTAATAGTTGGATGGCTGCATAAAAGTGGTCACTTGGTCAGAAAAAGATGCAACAGAACCTAGCAAGAGAAAAGGATAGTACAAGTGGAGTCAGGGAGCGAACAATCTTAACACATTACAATAAACACCCATGTTCACGGCAGCAAGTACTGGGGCCCTCGTGCAACAAGGGAAAAAAAACTAGTAATTGAGCCTCGTCCTAAAAATGTTTCAAACTGCCTATATTAGCAGTCTATTATTGGCTGTCGGACCGGTTCAGGGTGAACACCGCCTCAACTAGGATAGGCTTGAGCACACCCATGTCCCAAATGAAAAATAAGCAGGACAAAAAATGTTTGGGTCGCTATAGTCAGATGACAAACTTTGATCCCAACATACTTAACAGTAACCCCCAAGCCTATATTCATCATTTAAACCATAACTATACATAATATCGAAATCAAACTGATCATTCATTGATTTCAAAACTTTGTATTTATTCAACTAGTGACACTCAATGACTCAAAACTACCATCATAGCCTCACGTCCATTCATCCTTGCACATTGAAAACGTTATTCTTGAACATTCGATTCTTTTTGTCAAGTCCAAAATGACCTTGTAAATATCATGCCTATCAGACCTCCTGCAGTTTCTTTCTGGTACGTCCATACCCTTGATGCATTGCATCTGTGCATACACTGAAGCCTTCAATAAGCATTGCCCTTATTTCTATCAGGTGCATTTTATCTTATGTCATTTTCACAAGTCTTGGGACTTAATGGGCCAACAAGGGATCTCGAGGATTGTATTTCGTGTCATGTGGAAATGGCTGCTGTACGACAAAAAACAATGTATCCTTGAATTTTGAGGAAAGAAAAATTCTTTGAATCCTTGAAAGCTCAACTTCAAATATAACTTGAAAGGACAAGGAGAAATTAAATGAGTAAGATGGTAAATAGAAATATGCAACAATAATAAAATTGAAGGCTGTTTTGGTGTCTTACTTATGCCGCAACTTGCGCATTGCTAACGAGCCAAATAGCTAGGGAGATGTCTATTTTCAAAAGGAATTGATTCAGCCACAAGATGCCTAATTTTTTAGAACCTTGTGGGTCACTTTCACACTGCCATGAAAGGCACATTTTGTCAAGAAGGTTTGGCATTGCATTCCACTTTAGTATTTTTGTTGAAATGCTCAAACTTTAGGGCTCTACTGCTAACACTTTAGGGCTCTACTGATTTTCCGATTACATCATGGCCGACCCCGGATTACCACTGCTGCACATGTGTGTCAACATGCATGAGAGACAACAGTGGAATTAGTGGAAGGTGAATGTGGTAGTTTTGAGAGAAAATCAAAGCTTCAAAAAATGAAGAATTATGCCAATTTTTTAATTGCTTTTCAAGGATCTTGATTGGAATAATGGAACGTATTGGATTGGATACAACTTTATTGTCAAATGTAATTGAAATTTCTTCCCTCTCAACATAAAACAAGAAACATATGCACACAACCATTCACAGCGACGGACAATCTAGTCTTCCACGAATCAAAAATGCATATTTTCAGAATATAGGAAGCTGGAGTACCCAGAAAGAAACCCTTGCAAGCAAAGGGGGTTCCCCCTGTGCTTGCATGGATTGTGCAAAGTTCACACAGGAAGGAAGGCCAGAGTGTGTATTCGAATCCCCAACCTCAAAAAATTTGTGTCGTCGATGTGCTAAGCACTCACCCACCTTGCTGTTGTGGAAAAGATTTTATCATAAATTACAGAGAAACATAAGGCAATTAGGAAAAAAGTGAACTATCGTGGATACAAAAGGTATATTCAAAAAAGTAATACCAGGAAAATGTATGTTTTAATTTTGCCTTTAAAAGATTTGAGTTTGAATTTCATTTAGAAAAGGTTTTCAAACATTGTATCATAGTCTATTTCCATAAACAAAACCGGCCATTTAAACAGACAATAGATATTTCATTTACAATGCAACAGCAATGACAGCTTTGAAGATGGACAAATGTGAACAGAGGGACACACAGCAGCTGAGCCAGTGGAGTTAGCCAGACATTATGACTGGCTGCATTCCTGGCCTGCCTGTCCTCTGTGTAATGTTGCCTCCATGCACATTCTGTAGCTTTTTGAGACTAGGGACAGTAGGAACATCAAAGTGATGCATAATAATAAAGTTTTGGATTGGTATGTAGAGAGGTGACTGAACACTATTTTGTCTTACAATATAAAAATGTAGCAGACGACAGCAGATTATTTTCAATAGAAAGAAGCTAAAAGGAGAGACTGCAGTTGCTACTTAACACCACTGATCTAGTAATTTTGCTAGCACATCACTCTAAAACCCTGTCCATGCTGGAATGTGTTTAAGTGTATCCACAAATGTTTCGACCACATCGAACTAGCATTTTGGGAGCCCAAAACGAATCTTTTTTTTTTCAAACCGGGTCCCAGTGTGAATATATTTTAAAGTGCATTCTTTTAAACAACACATACACATCTTTCCTGAGGCGATTACGAGGCAGTCCAAGTTCTCACGTGACCATGCACCAACACCAACACCAACAATAATAATGGTGTTTGTTCGTTGTTTGCAGTTGTCATAGTGGATTAAAATATATATTGACCTGGCTGGACACGGTATGTTTACAAAGACAGCGAATTGTTTACAATGCTAAGATTGTGGCAATTTTGTCAAATCTAATTTCACTATGACTCATCTAGGCTGCTCATAAGTATGTCCATTTCCTTGATGGTGACATCGGTGGCAAAGTTATTTTACAGGGTGGCGCCAAAACCACTTTTTTGTATTAGTCATTTTTAAAAAGGTTAAGTGCATTCAAATCCATAATCACCCAAGATTCATTGGGAATGACATCTATTATGTGGATCATGACAACCCCGTTATGTTGATCTGGCCAACACCACCGAACCTTGCAGCTGTGTTTGCAGTAGTCCAACCAAATGATGGGAGAGCGTTGACGTGCACTGATAAATACACACGCACACACTGTGCATGCATATGCCTTTATGTACGTGTGTGTGTGTAAATATATATTTTTTATGTCTGGTTTGTGAGTGGGCAACCATCCTTGTTAGGTCATGCTACATACCACGAAGAACACATGCTAAATCATCATTTTTATTACGACTGGGAATCCAAAGTCCCTCCGATGTCGTTACTTGCCATTCACTCTCATGTGGCAGCAGTTTTAATGGGCGTAGTTGAAAAGCAAAAGGTACCGCTGCTGCAGAGCTGGTTTAGCACATTGCTAGAATTTCAAATTGAGAACACTGTGCACCGCCCAACATTTATAGTTAATAGTGGGTAGCTGTCATAATTAAGGGCGCAGAATAAGCAAATTATTGATGGTGCTAAACTGTTCACGGGCTTGGGGTTCTCCTATAAGGTTTATGGTATGATAACAAGCCACACAATTGGATTTTCATTGTTAAATAGTTGGGGATGGAGTACACGTTTATCGGATAAGGCAACTAACTAAGATTGTATTTATATTTGTGCCTGCCTCACTCAAGACCTAAATCCGAGTTTAAAGCCAAGGTTGCCAACCACGAAAGTGAATCAAGCTAGCAAGGCTAGCTTGGCAAAGAGAGAACATACCGTCTGCTGTCATTCGTTTTTCCCCCGGACAATGACGGAGAAGGAAGGAAACGCTTTTCGCAAAAACAATAATATTAATACTAAAACAAAAATGCCGTCATCCTGATGCAGCACGGCAAAGTATTCTGCCGCTAGCAGTTTTCCTGTCCAAGATCACGTCACTAGCGGTGAGGCGGTCAGCGAACAGAAGAGGCTCAAACTGTTGTCACTCCAATTCAAATCACATCGCGAGAGTTTGAGTGAGTACGGGGTGGACAAAAAGGTCCACTCACCAGCCACTTCATGCGGAACAGTACATGAACACAACCCAACGACAGCTAAGAGTGACCTTTCTAAATGTAATAACACGAGCATATTAAAATTTTGCAAACGGAGAGATTAATTTGCATTTGTAGACCTGCATTGCATCAAACATGCCTTTCAGCCCTAACAGGGAATTAAATACGCGTTAGGAAAAATTCATCTACGCATCAAAATTAATATGTAATACAATAAACGTTGTCATGACACATACATACCCTACTATTTACGAAATACATTTTCTGACTTTGTCCCATTACAGTAGTGAATACAGGAAACGTAGTTTGTGACACACATTTGAGTAGGGTGTTCTCGGGCAGGAACAAGCGCGCGTGTGTGTGTGGTGGGGGCAAGTAGAACAGTGGCCTCCGCTTACTCGCTCGCGGTTCAGCACCCGCAGATCAGATCCACCTATTCATGCCCCCCCCCCCCACTTAATACATTGTCTCTGGTTTTTATAACTTTTTTGGAGGCTGTGGGGGCGTTTTTCATGGAAAATGCACATTGTAGGTTGATCAATGTTTGTTGAAAGGATTGAGAAACGCCTCACTCATATTGCCCTAATTTTGACCTTAAAGTTGCTAGTTTTGGTGCTTGTTTGGAGAAAATAAATCCATACTTGGATCTAAAAAATCAGTAAATCTAGCTATAAAGCTACTTCTGTACAATTGCACACTTAAACTTGGCTCTACAAATACTGCTATTGGTCACTTTAAAAATGATGCAATGATCATTTGCACAACTGTTAATATTGTATTACACCACTGATCACTTTAGCTCTACTTGATAAGCACATTGTCTCACAGTTGTCATTGGGCGGTACCCTTACATTATGAAATGTCATTCCATACTTATTTGGCATGTCCCTTGTTTATCACTGTAACTGAGTCGGGTGGTACAAAGTTGATGGCCTCACCCAAGGTGGGCACATTGGAGGCGCATGCAAATCATCACGACTTTGTCAATGTTGCCCTTACAGCTCCAAAAAAATCTGGTTTGCACGTTTATGCTACATTACAAAACATTTTACTCTCACCTCCAAGTATATACATAGAGCACCCACAACTTTGAACACATTCAGTGATATGCAGTATTTTGATTGACACTGCCGAACGCATTCAGCTCAATATTGACGTTGTAGTTTAACTCTGCTGCTAATCGAAGATACAGTATTTATACAAAGAAAAATATTAGGAACAGCTCTGTCTTGCAATGCCTTTTTCGTTGTGCTAATAGAATGCTTTTGTCAATGTACCAAATGGCACTTTGTACCATGATTTTACGGTCAACCAACATAACAGTACAGAAACTTTGCAGACACTGTACTGTGATACTTACTCATTCCATACTCATTCATGGATGTTTAAACTTTGCCGTAACACGTTGTGTCAAAGAGTATTTAAATTGGGACAAAAAGAACAGACACAAATTGAATGAGAATTTATTAGCCAGTAGTTAACTATAAACTTTCAAAAATGCTCTGGTACCTCCATCCCATACCATGGCTGATATTCTGAGCATCAAAACAGTAAAATGACATAAAACAGAGGAATGGTTCAAATTTAATTCAATTTTAACTATTTTGCTTTTTTTTTCAGAAACTTTTTTGTATATGATCAAGGTCTAGTCAAACCATCCCTAGACCTGGCAGAGTAAATGGTTTTCTTTTTTTTTTTTTTTTCAGAAAAAATTTATCATTTTGCAATGTTTTCAGTGTTTTAGGTTTTTCAATGTTTAAGTTTTTTTCTCTTTTTCCATCGGTGAAGCAGGTTTCAAAATGCTCAAGCTGGGGAGAAAAATATAAAACCAATGGTTACATATTCAGAACAGTTGGCCATTGTGGTCAAACCAGATTGAGACTCCTCACGTACCTTAGACACTGGGAACACCAGCAGGAGTGGTGGACTTTTGAGCAGCCTCTTTGGCCTGGTGGGCCTGGAGTACGGCAACGGCCTCATCCACCTAAATCACAACAATACCAAATGAACCACTGCGCAAAATGGTGATAAATCACAGCAGAGCGGGGGGAAAATGGAATATGTCTGCAATTAAGGTTGGGCGCAGTTACCGACCTTTGAGCGCAAAGATTCGGGCGATTCAAGCATGTGAAGAAGCTCAGAATTGTCAATCTCCAGCAGCATGCCAGTAATCTTGCCCGCCAGACTGGGGTGCATGTTCTGAATCAGGGGGAACAGTCGCTCACCTGAACGAACAACAAGCGCAATCTTTAGTATGTTTTTGGTATATGTATTTGTTTCAAAATGCGCTGGTAAAATACTGACCCAGCATCTGCTTCTGTTCCTGAGGAGGGGCAGCAGCCAGCATGGAGGCAGTCAGAGGCTCCTGTCCTTGGACATGGACAGCAGGCTAAAAAAATAAATAAAATTAGAATAATCTGTCATTGCACCAGGCTCTTTTTCATCATCAATCTAGTACATTAATTGAACTTTTCAAATCATAGATAAACAGATTAAATCTTTTATATGAATTAAAGCGCTGCATTTATACCGAACTGAAAGAAAATTAATCTATCAACCTGCTGCATGGTGACTTGTGGCTGGGAGGCCATATGTTGCTGAGGATTGCGAACACCGGCAGCATATTTGTAGTGTGGCATTGCACGCACTGGGGCAGCAGTGGCTGAAGCACTGGCAGGGCGCTGGCTGAGGGCCTGGGTGGCTGCAATGCAACAAACCAATTAAGGGTACTTTCACAAAGAGAGACTAAAGTGAAGACACCAGTTGCACTCACGCATGCGTTGAGAGGCCATCATGCGTGGGACTTGGGTGTTGGTGGTGGCAGCAGGACGGATGGTGCTGAAAGTCTGGGGCCTGGGAGCTGAAGGCCGCATCGCATTGGGCATGTTCTGGAAGTCTGGAGGAAGAATAAGCCATATTAGAGCTTCCCAACACAAACAAAAATAAATGTATCAACAGTGCAAATGGTGACTTACGCTGTGGACGCACTGCCTGAGTGGCCCATCGAGGGCTGGGACGCAGCTGGGCCAGCTGGTTGGCAGAGTAATATGCTGCACGGTTTTGGGCCTAAGGACAAATGCATATATATGACTACCTAATTTAAAAACTGCTAGTTCCCAACTATTAGGAGACAATCGGCCATACCACATACAAAAATATTACTACTCCAAAATGCATGACTCACCTGAGGGATGGCTGCCATAAAGTATCCAGAGGGTGGACCTGCTTGATACGGGTTGAGAACAGGGTTGGGCACAGCCCGGACAGTGGCCATCCTCTGCATGTACTGGTTGGTTAGATGGGCCTGACGCTCTTCTTTGCGTTGAGCCAGGGCAACATACAACGGCTTAGTGGCAACTATACGCCCATTCATCTCTGTCACAGCTTTGGTGGCCTCTTCTGGAGAAGAAAAGCACACAAAGCCAAAGCCTTTGCTGCGGCCACCCTCCATCATAACCTGGGGAAGAAAAAACTCAAGTTAAATGCTGCAACAGTATCAACTTCCACACTAGCTGTTCGTTTTAAAGAGAGTGGGAGAAAAACGGCATGGGGGTTAACCCTTGGTCCATACCTTAGCACTTGTTATTGTTCCAAATGGAGAGAATTCCTTGCGTAGCCGCTCATCATCAAGGCCATCATCCAAGTTTTTCACATACAGGTTGACACCCTGAGAAACAGAGATCAAAAGTTAGTTTTGAGTCTGAATTTTCAGTGACTGCATCCGATGACTATTTTTTAAAAAGTGGTATTTCAAACATTTCAGAATGAACAGTTGCAAGTTTGAAGGAAGCAACGAAAACATTTTCCTTTAAAACGAACCTGGTATCTGGTCATGCGATCCTGTTTCATCTGCTCAAATTTGCGCTTGAGCTCATTCTGGCGCTCACCCTTTTTCTGTGCACGCCCAACATAAACTTGTCTGCCATTCAGTTCTTTCCCGTTCATATCATCCACAGCCTACAAAGAGATACTGTCTAATTAAAAAAATAAAATCACCTGCTATGATATTAAACACCATTGGCAAATTTACCACAGTTGCACTTTATGCCTTCCCACCTTTTGTGCATCTTCATGTCTCTCAAAGCTAACAAAGCCAAATCCCTTGGACTTTCCACTTTCATCTGTCATAACACGGATACTGAGTGCTGGTCCTAAAGAAAATACAAATGGTTAAAGAAAACATTGGCCGAACGAGGTAGAAAACACATTAATTATGCCTGTGAACATTCTCGTTCAACTGAATCAATCCCAAGTGATCCTCTCGTTGTCGTAGAACTGATTTTTTTGCCTTTTGTCCAAGCAAGCTATTAGTCTGCGCACATTAGAGTAGATCAGACACATCTAGACTAATGTTGGTGTACAAACCCAACTATTTAGCCGCTAAAACAGAGGCACGCCCCAACCTGTGGATGCACGACAGTTTTAAGATGGTGCATTGGAGACCTATGCCTACGTAGAAGCATGTTGTTTTGGGTCTTATTAAACAAGGTTGAATTGTGTTTTCAATACTTACCATATTTTCCAAACAACTCCTTGAGCTTTTCGTCATCCATATCTTCCCCAAAATTCTTTATATAAACATTGGTGAATTCTCTTGCACGGGCCCCAAGCTCTGCTTCCCTCTCTTTGCGTGATTTGAAGCGCCCAACAAATCTATGGGCCAGAAAAAGAAAAACATGAGCAAACCATATCATGTCTGGATTACAGTTTGCCTGAATGCTATAGCGAATTATTACACCTTACCATTTTCCTGTCGATCTGGGGTGTCAATTTATACAACAGAGGGTTGTCATAAAACATGCACTTTGAAAGGTTGCCGTTTTAATAAACATGTCAAAATCAACCCAATGTACGTTAACCTGCGTTCTGCAATTTTAGCTATTTGACACATCCCACATAATCAGCCTTGTGTAAGCAAGCCCCTTTCATTCTGCATTTAGCAGGGCGCAGCACACAGTCATCAAACCCAGCGTGCGCGTGTGGTAAAGGGCGGGGTCCACAGAATTGAATGTTGCGGCAGGGAGCGGAATGACAAGAGGACTTCAGCCGCGACGGCATGGAACCTCAAAATAAAAATGTACTATTCGAGAGCAGAGACGTGACATCATTCAAGAGGCTCCAATCCGAGAGGAGCTGACAGTGATTCAGTGTTATTTTGGCTGACTTATTTACAGGCAACAGCATCATTTAACTATTCAAGTTCACGCAGGGCCATGTTTGCTGCTTCTCTCTTCAAAACGAGCAAAGTAATGGCTTTCTTTTGCAACGATAAACCAAACATCTTGTCAATGTGCAGTCCAACAATCGGCAAAATCTCCTTTTTTTGAAGTCCTGACAAGCTGCTGCATCAGTACAGTACTTCCAAATATGGGTACGCTGACAGCCGGGCCACTGTATTCATTTCATGTTACCGCGCGACTGCGAAATGCTATGTGAAAGTTCTTTATGGGTGACAAAGCAAATGATCGCTGTCCTGTAAAAAAACACTCCGTCCAATTGTGTATTTTCAATTTTGACATTAATGGATTGTCCAAAAATGGGACGTCCACCCACGTTAACTTAAAAACAAAAAAAAAAAAGACAAAAACGGACACCTGTTTTGGTATTGGGTTCATTACTTTCCTCTTTCGCTAACTCGCTTTATAGGCAACGGTTTATTGATACTTCTGTTCGTATGTGAATAAATGATCTAATAAATAAATTTGCATCGCTTAAGCGGCCAGAAAGGGGGGGGGGGGGGTGTCAAGGAATTGACTTGATTTTAATGTCAAAGTTTTGTATATTGCATTTTTTGCCTCACAGCAACCAACTTCATGCCTCTGCACATTTAAACAAGATACATTTTGTTAATGATTAAACACACTCAGATTCTGATACGTTCGTTTCATTTACGATCATTCATGACTAAAGGATTAGTAAAACACTTCACTTAACATGTCAATCATAATCCCACTTACACTTTTCTGTCATTGAGCAACATGCCATTCATTTTCTCAATGGCCCGCTCAGCAGCCTCGTGGGTCTCAAAGTGCACAAAGCCGTAACCCTTTGAGCCATTTTCATCACAAACCACCTTGGAGAGGGAACATTGAGCACTTCAGTAACAATCACAAACACCATGCATAGAAAATACATTTGACAAACAAGGGGTTTTGGCTGTAGATTCTATGTCATGCAATGTAGTGGTGAGTATGCAAAACCTTCAAGCCACAGACCAACCTGTGCCCAAGACAAACGCTGTTCCACCTACCTTACAGGACAGGATATTTCCGAATGCTGAAAAGGTATCATAGAGGGCCTTGTTATCTATGGACTTGTCCAGGTTCTTGATGAAAATGTTGCCCACTCCGCTCTTCCTCAGCGAGGGATCTCGTTGAGACCACATGATGCGAAGTGGCCTGCCTTTGATCACGTCAAAATTCATGGTGTCCAGGGCTCTCTCGGCTGAAAAGATTTCACGCGTATAATCAGTATACATAGATGCGGCAGTGTATAATGAGTAATTGAGGGTAATGCGTCCCTATACAGAATAGCGGTAAACATGAGTCAAAACAACACGAACGTTTAGCTATCTTCCATTTCAAAATGGAGTGAACTATCACTCACTCGCTTTCGACAAACGTTGTCAGACTCACCGTCAGCGGGCTGTTGAAAGTTCACATAGGCGTAACCGAGTGATCGACGGGTGATCATGTCCCTGCACACTCTGATAGACAAGATAGGCCCAGCCGGGCTAAATTTCTCGTAGAGCATGGCCTCGGTTACGTCTGGATGCAGGTCCCCCACATAGAGGGAGGCCATGGGATAGCTAGGAGCGCTCGGGTTCATGATGACGACGCGTGCTCACACACCACACGTAATGGCAATTGACGCTCTATGAAAGGTCGAAAATGGCCCGTCTTCAATGTGAAGCGGTAATCTTCTTTATCCCGTCGTAAACGACTGGGCGCCCAGACGAGTTGTTCCGTACGTTACCTCCCAGAGGTGGCAACGTGGGCTAGCTAGCCTGATTAGCAAGCTATCGGAGCGTGGCCTAACCGATGCGGCTCGTGGGACTAATTACTTTGCTTGTCGTTCACAGGCCGAACGAAATGGTCCGTAAACTCACGAAACCACTTTGTTACAATTAACAACAACGACTAAGAGCGTTGCTAGAAACGTGGTCGACACAGCTATTGAATTACCACGCACGCTTTCAATAATGGCGGTTAGAGCTTCAAGTTAGCTTGTCAGCGTCCGTCTAAGGTTCTTCTTACTCTTCGCGTTGCTTGAGTTGGCAAATGAAATCCTGCTTCACCGATTTTTTTTCTTATAAAAATATGTCTGCGTGTGCGCTCTAGCTTTTGGTTTGTTTCATAATAATAAAATGTGTGCCGTGGCTAGCTACGGAGCACACCCAACGCAGACGGATTTCAGGACTGAAAGGAAGGTCGGTAGAGGTTGTTTCCAGATACCAGTCCAAACCTCGGGGCGGTCGACACAGAGTATGACGTCACGTGTCTCGCGATATTTTATGCTGTCTTTCATCATTTGCAGCCGTTCACGTAAAATGTACTTCAAACCCAGCCCCAACCAATCACTTTTTCAATAGATAACCCTTGGGCTGAGAATTGTTGGTTCAACTTGTTGCGTGCTCATTTTTTAAATTTCTTCCGGTTAGTGTATTTTATATTTACCAATCACAAATGAGACTTTTAGAAAAAAAAAAATAGTTGTTCAACATTGGAAGCCTGTATTAAACGTTATAACGTTTAATGTGAAACTTCTAGCTTGAATCAAGCTCGTTTACATGACCCTTGACTGACTTAATGGCAAAAATGGATGGAGAAGTACAAAATGACCCCTTTCATCATAAAAACAGGAGTAGCACAGACAATAAGACACTTAAAATGTGGCTTCGGAGGCACTGACTTGTGCTGTGCCAACCGTGTTGCCTGCTAAAACCACAATCAACATAATTGCCAAACAAATGATTTTTCGCGATAAATAATGTATGTTGTTTGTGACTTGATGCTTGTTTGTTTGACATTCTCATCTGCAGTTCAAATAAAATCTGCTCCAGACGACACTGGGAGCAGCACCTGCATTCTGTTTCTCTCACTGAACACAGTTGTAGTGGTCTGGTCTCGCCTGGCCGGTCCCGAGTACGCCCTGTCCGAGACAGAATTGCCTTCGATTCCGAGACCATAACCCATCTCGAGAATCACAGTACTGTACCATGATTGACTGCACTTTTCTGACATATTAAGCGGCGTTAGTTTTTTTTTTTTTTTAGCCTTAAGATGTTGAGCTTTAGACTGCTGCCCCAAGTGCCAGTCTACCGCAGTGTCCTCGGCTCTCGTTATTTACAAATGTGTCCATATTTTACACACGTCATTGTCTTGACACACATACACACATAGAATGGATGGGCACAAGCATCTTGGTGGGTGAGCATGAGTCATTGTAAACTGACTTAGAAAAGTAAATATTTAGTCTTTTAATTTTTACTATGTTGCTGATCAATGAGCAGAAGTGTCAAGCATAAGGTTGGCGGCAACAAAAAATATTCAATAGCAAATGAGACAAAAACCTTACAATTTACCGGTTGCACTTCAGTCGAAGAAAAATTGACTATCTAAAATTTTAGAAGCAAAATGTCCTCATTTAGAGGCAGTCTGGATGGAACTCTGAACTGTAAGGAAACACTTTCAGAATACGAGACAATTAACAATAGCACACACACATAACAACAAATCTTTTTTTCCATTCCCACACACTTTGTAGTTTTAAGCGGTTATAGATGAAAGACAAGCCTGTTGATTATATGTAGTTTTAAGCGGTTATAGATGAAAGACAAGCCTGTTGATTATAGGTTTTTGAACATGTGCCACATTTCAGGATTCAAAGATATACAATGTTATTTTTTTTGTCAAGAATCAACAATCAATAAGTGCAAAAATAAAGAAAAGCTTTATAAAGTTGGGGCGTGAAAAATTATTCGGCTCCTCCAAGTTAATACTTTATAGACCCACCTTTTGCTGCAATGACAGCTATGAGTGTTTTGGGATGTCAGTTTTGCACAACTAGCGACTGATTTTTTTTTTTTTTTTGCTCATTGTTCCTTGCAAACTACCTCTGGTAGATTAGATGTAATGCATTTGTGAATACAGTAGCATTTTTAAGACCTTCCCATTCTCGGATTCAGGTCTGGACCTTAACTTTAACTGAAAGCTGTAATCAAGTAAAACAAATATACTTACCAGATTAACCAAATGATTTGCGGGTCCTTTTTTCGGTCTCATGCAGGTTAGATAAAAAAAATCTCAGGGTGCCCAGACAATCGGCTTGTCTTAATAATGTAATTATTCTTGTGCTTGTATTGCCACATTTGTAATTCAACACCAAAGTGGAACATGCCGAAAATTGTGTAGTCCAGGAGTCGGGCTGCACTGTGGCGAGGGGGCTATAGCCCCATCAGAGATCTGTGTCGCCCCAATTGAAACCATTTTATTTGCTGTTCTAAAATATGTATGCTCGGAGAGGAAAAAAAAACTGGAGCCATCACTCCTGTACTCCGTGTGGCAGAATACTTGAGATTGAGTGAGTGTGATAAAGAGGGTTCTAAAAGAACTTTTTTTTTAAATCAATAGCCAATGAGTTACCAGCCAATCAGGATTTCCACTTGGCATTTTTTTTTAAATTGAGCTATGCATTTTTTACCTATGTATGTATCTCATACTATCTCTCACACTGGTTGCGCTCCCGTATGTCGCGTGAAATACCAACATTCACAAAATTTATTGGAAATCTCTGAGAACAAAACCTAGCGTAAAGTATATCTGACTGACATGAATGTCTCATGGTTCACCGGCCAAACTTGCCAGTGAGTTTAAATCAACATACACCAAAATGAATTTTAACCCGCATTTGTCAGATGTTCATTTAGAAATTTGGTCACAAAGCATAGATTTGTTCGGACCACATTTAATTACTTGGTTATGTTGAGCTGACAAACTGTACAGTGTGGCGTATCAAAACTTGGAAGGTTTAGTTATCCCTCCCAAATGAATACACACACACACGTACAAAATTGTTGGTAACCCTCTTAATGAAAGAAAAACCCATAATGGTCACTGATATAACATTAAAACGTCAAAGGTAATAAATAAAAATGTCCTTAACATTCACCTCTGAAAATCAGACATAGCTTCTGAATTGTGGTTGATTTTGAATTGTGGGACCTCTAGAAAAGATTTTAAAAAAATGATAGGAAGACATGTAAACTAAAGCAAGGGTGGGCAATAATTGTATTTTTGTATCTTATTGACATAACTATTTATCTGCAGTCACTCACCCACAGCATATATGTGGCATATAGTGTTAATATGTAGCTTATGATTACAATCCAAAAAAATCTTAACAGAAATGGATAGATCACACTTATTGTACACTTAAACCGCTCGTGACATGCCCTGCCACCAAGTGCTGTGGCAGAACTGGACCATAAATTATTTTGAGCCTTATTTTGTAGACAGAGCTTTTTTTTTTAAGCATTCAAACTTGGCAGGTTAGTTAAAAGTTTCATAGTGCATCAAATTTACAAGATATTTATTTATTTGTACTTTGCAGGGACTTTAGAAATGAGGTCTACTCAGGAGCTACAATGTTTTTTCCACAAATACAGTTATATAAAAAGAGAAAAAGATGCTCACATAAGTTTTTATGTATATTTTTCTCTTTGTAACCTTGGCACATGGTTTGTTCAGGTGTGGTTGCTGTAAACGTCCGCTGTAGATTTTGTTGGGTCTGCATTTTTGGATAACCACCTTTGATCAGCAACGCAAATGTTCAACATTTTACATGAAGATACTGATATTAGTGAGATAAAGTCTACAAATATCATTGAATTACATCATGAAAACTAAACATTGTACACAAATCAGAGGATTTTCAATTATTCCTGTGGACACAGTATTGTTAAATAAAGACAGCGCTCCGGTCAAACTTCTGAACCTGACAAATTTAAATTTTAATTATGTTCATTTTTTATTTTACTTCCACATCACCCCTCCAAATAAAAAAAAAATGGATTGCTTGAGTGCTTCCAAATCAAGCGTACAAAGCCAGCTACCCTGACAAAACCTCTCACATTTCCGCAAATTGTCTTACTGACAAGATTGACAAAAGGGAGAGTAGTAAATGCAAAGTAGAAAAAAGTAACAAGCATAATTTTCTGTGCCAAAAGAAAACCAGTAAAAAGGTGTGGAATCCAAATTTTGTAACTTCTACATTGAAATATAAAAAGGGAAATCACCAAAACAAAGCCTTCTTCATCACCCCCGCCCTACCGCCCCCCACGCACGCAAAGAAATCCAAACTGTGGAAAGTTCAAGCATTTGACAGTGATGGAATGTAACCTGTGAGTTTTGTAATCTGTTTTCATTCCTGTCTAAAATTAAGCAGCCGACGTCCCCTATTTTGCGAGGGGATACTTGTGCTATTCACCTTTATTATAATGTAAGTGGATCAAAACCACAACCATAAAATGAGATACACACGCATGCACACACTATAACTGCTCTCCTATTTTTAAGGGTTGAGAACTTGCTATGGGCCCCGCCACCATAGTAGTATGAAATCGACATCCCTCAGGGGAAAAAAAGTCGCCCGATTAGCAGCCAACAATACAAGCACCCATTAAATTCCAACTGTAGCCCATGCCCTCATCCTCATAATTTCGACGAAAGGAAACATGTAAACCTAAGCCCATGGGAGTGATATGAGTTTTAACAGCGCTGAATTAAAGTCAGTTTGGAGAGAGCAGGCCAACAATAATGTTATGGTGGTTTCAATGTACTGATGAATAAGAATCAGGATGATGGCAGGTGGACACAGAGGAGAGTTTTGCTTGATCTCTGGGTTTCTATACATCTTCACCCTCGTTCTCAGATGTCCACAACTGAGGAAAGAAATGCAGAGAATTGATGAGAAGGCAGAGAAACAACATTCATTTCAAATCATTTCATATTGATCGATTTTAAGCTTCCCCTATAAATGGGCTCATCACCTATAGGAGGGAGACCAAGTGGTTCGAGTGCAATGTAAGCTGGAGGGCAGCAGTAGGCAGGGACCTGGGCAATCCTATCCTCAGCTACAGAAGATGGCTTTCGGGCCGTGGAGTGCCACCTCTCAGAGGTATGAGCCTGAGCTGGCGTGCAAGGCTGAGAGGATCCAACTAATCAGTTGGGCTCACCTTGATACACATCTTGGGCTCCCAAACAGTCCTTTGGCACCGATTAGATGCAGGAATACTTATTGCCCCAAGGTTTAGTGCCTACATGTTGGGGTTTACGTCCCTGGATGAGAGAGTAGCCTCACGCAGCCTTCGGGTGGGGGACTGATGAATCCTGACTGTGAATGTGCATAGAACAGCAGGCCACAGTACCCACCCAGGAGGGCGCACCCGCTGGGGACGCCCTTGTTATGCTGGAGGGCTTTAATGCTCACATGGCCAATGACAGTAAGAACTGGAAGGGTGTGATTAGAAGGAACCTCACCCCGATCTGAACAGCGGTGTTTAGTTATTATACATATCTGCTTATGACGGATTGTCCATAACACACCATTTTCCGGTTTCCATAACTGCACTTGGCACCAGGAAACTCTAGACTGCAGTTCGATGATGGGCTTTGTGCTCGTGTCATCGAACTATCGGCGCTACGTCTTGGACACTCAAGTCAAGTCAAGTCAAGTCAACTGTATTTATAGAGCACTTTCAAACAGCCATCACTGTATACAAAGTGCTGTACATGGATCAATTGAACATATGTATGATAAACAGTAAAACAAATCGGTAATAAAGACGGTAGAAAGCACCAAACAGTAAAACCGAGAACAAATCGAAGTCATAAGTCATGCTGAGTCGAATGCCAAAGAATACAAGTGAGTTTTGAGGAGGGTTTTGAAGATGGGCAGTGAGGAGGCTTGCCGAATGTTCAGTGGGAGGTCATTCCAGAGAGAGGGACCAGCAACAGAAAAGGCTCGATCGCCTCTGAGCCTCAGTTTAGTTCGTGGCACTTCTAATAATGTCTGGTCCACAGACCTGAGGCGTCGGGCAGGTGTGTAGGGGCGGATGAGCTCAGAGACTTTCACTCAAGGTGAAAATGTCAGCTGATCATCATCTGGTGGTGCTTTGGCTTCGATGGTGGGGTGGTGATCGCTAAAAACATTGTCAAAGTTGCCCGTTGACACACAGAGCGGGGAAAAAAAACATAGTCCTACTGTGACTGGCTAATTTGTGAAAGGTTGTTGGGGTTCTCATGCAAATCTAAAGGTTTCACATAACTCTCGTTAATAGTGAACAATGGCTAATAGGACTACCAATGCTTAGGTTCTCCCCGGTAAATTTCACAGGAGACAAATCCTGATGCGCCCAAATGGTTTTCAGGCGACTGTCATGGCAAAAGAAGGCAGGATATTGCGTTTGGGCATGAGCTGCTGCGTATTAGCAGTAATACAGAGACTAAGTAAGAGGAATGTGAATATTTACTTTTAATGTCAATTCACAGTGAGCATCCTTAAATCTTCCGCTTGTGCCCGTAAAATTGAGTTAGGGGAGACTGTTCTCCAGGCAAAAATAATTTGTGTGGAGCCTGCCCTTAGTGGTGTACAGGTCGGTGTCATTGGCAGACACCCACAACAAGTGTATGGAAATTTATGGCCCACTCTGTAGAATGTTGATGAAACACATCTATACACGTGTTTAAGAAATAAATGTATGGATAATAAATGGATCTATGGCTCAGCATTGTAAATAAGAGAAACTTACCGTCAAGTTGTCTCTCAGTAGCTGCATGATAAGTGTGCTGTCTTTGTAAGCATCTTCTTGCAGCTGGTCTAACTCGGCAATGGCATCATCAAAAGCCTGAAAGATAAAATAACAGCTTTTTGGGTTATGGATTTTAAAGAGCCATATTAGACAAAAAAAAAAAAAAAGACAAAAATTAACAAATACGTCTGGAGCCGCGAAAAATTAAAAGCCTTGTAATGAAGGTTACTGTACTGTGGTATCTCTACTTACGAAATGAATTGGATCTGGAAGAAATTTCTTCACTAGAAAATTTGGTAAGTCGAGAGGTGTTTTCCATGTGAAATGCCCAAATTCGTTCCAACCCCTCCCAAATTCCGACATGTTTCCGAAAGAATAAAAATACATCAAAATATGTTAGAAATACTTGTTACAATTACATTATTGCACAATAAATAAAAAAACATTTATTATTTTTAAAAAATAAATAAAAATAAAGGAGTTGGTTGTGGATTTCTGCAGGAAACAGTCCTCACCTGCACTGATGAACATCCAGGGTACGGACATAGAGAGAGTGACCGCCTACAAGTACCTACGTGTTCTTCTAAACAATGAACTGGACTGGTCTACTAACACGGACGCCCTGATTAGGAAGGGACAGAGCCGACTCTTCCTACTCAGGAAACTGGGGTCTTTTGGGGTTCAGGGGTCACTCCTTAAGACATTCTATAACTCGGTGGTGGCTTCGGCCATCCATTATGGCATTGTCTGCATCCTCGTCGTTTATTGCCGTCTTTATTTCATGTTCTCTCTCAGAAATGTTTTTTGCCTGCCGTTGTGTAAAGAACTGATCCAAGGGCATTTGCTTTTGTCGGCTTTTAATAATCCTTCGAAAATGTCCAAGGCAAACATCAGCATATTGAGTGATCGGCTGACTGGTGATCACTTTTTCTGGGCGATTTACATTTACATAAAACTATCGGACGATCACTTTTTCTGGGTGATTTACATTTACATAAAACTATCGGAACACCTCATGACACGAGGGGCGAATGACGAGCAGACTGCATAGACACAATCCATCTACACACTCAGACACATACGGTAGAAGTCCCTCTTAGCCAATGGCATGACAGGATGACGCTCGGGAATAGCCAGTGGGAGAGCAGCTACAAGTATGTTGCGTTCAGGAAACTCGGAACTGCGAATAGCAGTCCATACTGTATTTTTACATTTCGTATCTTGAAATTTCTTTCGTAACAAGAGGCAATATTTTCCTGTTGAGACATTTCATAACTTGAAAATTTCGTATGAAGAGACATTCGTAAGTAGACGTACCACTGTATCTATATTAGCCTATCATCAAAATAACTACGTTTTTCCCCTGCAGTGCATCCTGTAGAGCAGGGGTGCCCAAACTTTTTTGACCGAAGATCTACTTTTCGATTAACCAACCTCACACGATCGACCTGTTACCACACGCATGCAGACACACGCATGCCATAATGAGCAGCAGCCATAACGGCCCCTAAGATGACCGAGGCATGGGACGCACTTTAGCAGCATGTGCCGTTTAAAAGTGCTTCTCTCTGCCCTGCAGATTCCCATTCTTTGCCAATACCCTTGATGAATTGTACATGAAATGCGTTGGTTTTTTCTTTAGTAACAGTCACCTGCCTGGGAGTGTTCGAATCAAAATACAATTATTGATAATGACAGAACATATGTCATGAGCTCTTACCGATTTAGCCAGTTCACAGGCCTTGTCGGGCGAGTTGAGGATCTCATAGTAAAACACAGAGAAATTGAGTGCAAGACCAAGACGAATTGGGTGTGTGGACGTCAGATGTTGCTTGCTTGTATCAGAAGCCTCTTTATAGGCTTCTTCCGCGGCTTTGATGATTTCTGAAGTCAAATAAAAATTACAGTCAAAGACATCAAAGAACCAAAATACAGTGTGTCTTCCAAATACAACATTCAGTTTATCCTCAACACATCACACTGAAATAACACTAAGTAAGCGATACGTGGTACTCGAAGACCTTAGTCTTTTATCTCTGAGGTCACTTGATGGGAACTAAGTTGACAATGTTAATGTCTGTCTAAAGAGCTGCTTTCGATCCAAACAATGTCCCTGTGGAAGATCCATTCAAGTGAGAAAACATTGCATCAACCTACGTGCTTCCATCAATAATTATTGTTTCTAAAAATTTCAAAACGTTTCAAAAAAGGGCACGTCCGCCTCACAGTATGTACAGGGTTCGATTCCGGCTGCAGCCTCCCTGTGTGGAGTTTGCATGTTCTGTTGTGGGTTTTCTCCGGACACTCCGGTTTCCTCCCACATTCCAAAAACATGCATGGCAGGTAATGGAACACTCAATTGTCCCTAGGTGTGAGTGTCAGGGCGGATGGTTGTTCGTCTCTGTGTGCCCTGCGATTGGCTGGCAACCGGTTCAGGCTGTACCCTGCCTATTGCCCGCCCGAAGACAGCTGGGATAGGCTCCAGCACGCCCGCGACCCTCATGAGGATAAGGAGATTAGAAAATGGAAGGATGGATGTTTAAAAAAATTGTTCAAACATGGTACCCTGTACATACACTAGGATAACAATTTGAACGAACGTTGCCAGCCTGAGCACAGTGAGGACTGTTTTGTTGCAAGAGTGCCTAAAACAGTTTAATACAGTGGTCCCCAAACTTTTTCCTTTGAGGGCCACATAACTTTTCGCTTTTGTTTGAAACAGTAAAAGTGTGACTTTAAGAGTACCGTAAGAGAAACGTAAAAATGTATTTTTTTTCCAGAAACCCACACAAAATCAAATAACTTTTTTTCTGAATTTTTTTTCACAGAACAAAAGTCAGGGAAGAAATGATAACACTATTAATGAAATAAATAACGAAATAACCCTCCCCGGGTTCTTCACAGAAAAAAGGCAGGAAATAAATTACACGACTTATAAAATAAATAATAATCAACTTTGATGAAGTTTATGCATGACAACACAACCTACATGACAGAATCCCAAGTCAATACTTTGCAGCACAGTGCTTGCTGGTCAATTAGGCAGTGATTTTGAAACTCCATTCTTCCATCTGCCGGTGCATGCGTCAATTAGACCCCCCGAGACGCGCCCACTATACTCGGAGCACCGTCAGTTGTGTTGCTGACCAGCCCAGGTCTAACTCGTCCATAGTTTGGTGCACTTTGCTGAAAATATCCTCCCCCGTCGAAGTCCTTTTGAGACTTTGGAGGGCTGCCAGGTCCTCGCACATCTCAAAGTTTGCGCTAACTCCACGAACAAAAATTAGCAGTTGCGCTGTGTCCTGCACGTCCGTGATCTCATCCAGTGTTAATGAAAACAATTCAAATTCTTTCTTCTTCTGCTGCAGCTGGGCGTTTACATTACCCGCGATTTCTTCGATACATCTGGTGATTGTACTCGCTGATAGACTCACGGTACTAAAAACGTCTTTCTTCTCGGGACGCACCACCTTTGCGACAGCTTTCATGCTTTTCTTGACAAACTCTCCATCAGTAAAAAGGTTTAGCGCTGCTTGCTATCAGTTGAGCAAACCGAAAGCTAGCCCGAACAGATGGCTGGTTCAGCTGAGCTTGGCGTACAAATGTATTTTGCTGAGCTAACATTCCTCTTTTTAGCGTCTGCTCGCATTTGGCCATGCAAAATATCGTACTTGTCGTTGTGACGGGATTCATAGTGTCTCCGCAGAATATATTCTTTGAATCTCGCCACCGCCTCCTAACCGATGACACAGCCAGCCTTTGCATTGGAAAAAAAAAATTATATATATATATATATATATATATATATATATATATATATATATATATATATATATA
>CAAKHF010011363.1:37442-51339 GCA_901007745.1 Hippocampus kuda
AGCCTTTGCATTGGAAAAAAAAAAATTATATATATATATATATATATATATATATATATAGTTTCTCCACTTTGGGTTAAATTCCCTGTATTCTGAATCATTTTTTTCTCTCACCTAACCTTTTCGCCATGATTATATTCTCTTTGAGAGGGGTGGGTCTAGGATTTTTTTTCTGGGGTTGCCAGATAACGGCACAGACCGCAGAAAGAGGGAACGAATGTCACGTTATATGTGTTTATGAAATAGTTACTAACAAATAGTTAATAATGAAAGTAGGTCAGTACTAAGGAATATTTTATTGCAAAAGCCCAACGTTATGATAAAATACAAATACACATAAATGAAAAATAAATCAAAAGACTCTCTGGTATTGTTCAGGGGGGCCGGACCAAATGTGGAGGCGGGTTGGATCTGGCCCGCGGGCCATAGTTTGATGACCAGCGGTTTAATGCATCATCCCACAGAGCCCAACTTTCACCATGGAAATTGCACATAAACGCTGAAGAAATACGCCGCAAGCAAATGAATAAGAAAGACGAAGATTTAAACACAACCGCATCAACAGGTGGCTTAAATGTGATAAATCCTCACATACCCTGCTTGTCTTCCCCCGTTGCCACTTCGGCCTCGTAGCGGTGGTAGTCGCCTTTCATTTTAAAAAAGAAGACTTTGCTCTCCGCCAAAGAGGTTTTTGGAATGAGATGACGCTCCAAAAGATCCTAGCAGAAAAATAATGTTAAAAAAACCACAAAACTTAACTCATACATCTACCCGTTTGTAATTTTCTAATCTCCGAAAAAAAAAGTATTCTTCTTTGCTCTCTGTGGTCCATGTGTAGCGCGGTACACACTGAGCCAAATATCAAACCAATTAAGCAGACGGAAAGTTTGAAGACACCTGTGATGCAAATTTCAGCGTACACCTTAGTTTTGGGTATTGTGCATCTTTCCTATGGTTGCCATAATTTTTGTCCAAATAATTTGTTTTGTTTTTGAATGTTTCTGTTTTACCACAAAAAGCAATTCCAGATTTTCACTGAATAATGTTTCAACATTATCGCGGTTTCCCTCCCACTTTTCCTCAAAAATCTAAGTTATATCTAATGCGGATATTGATTCTGAAAGGACCTCAAGATGTTCAAACAAATCTCTTGGGTGTAAATCATTTGTTGAGCATGCTACACAAACTTCTGTATTGACCACTAGTTTAAATGTGATTGGTTAATTCTGAAAAATGGCACACTCCAAAATAGCATGTCCATGTTTTTTTTTTTTGGGGGGGGGGGGTCGGGTCCCTGACGTAAAACCTTGATGACCATTCCTAAATATTTAAATTCCTACTGATTTAAAAAGTACAGATTTAACCACAACTACTTTCATAAACCTCACAGGAATTGAATGTATGATTTACAAAATAAAGCTCACCAGGACATCCTTGCAGATTCCCTTGAGCTCTGCCTCAATTTTCTCCTGGTACTCTTTGGCCAATTCCTTTTTTTTGTCATCATCGGCCTTCCCTGCAATGCTTGTAATGACACGCCAAGAAGAACGACGGGCCCCAACTACATTCTTGTAGGCCACAGAAAGCAGGTTGCGCTCCTCACTGCTCAGTTCCTTGTCACTCATCTCAGTTGCAGACTTCATCGCTGCAGCCATGTCGTCATACCGCTCTGCTTGCTCGGCCAGTTTGGCCTTTTTGATCAAGTTCTCCTTGGATTCCTCGCTCATGATGGCTCACTGGAAAAACAGATTTAAAAAGGAAAGAGGGAGTCAGAAATCAGTCAAGGGAATACTGAACTGGCTGAAGACCCATGAAACAAACTCCATAAACAGGAAGTCAAGCTCAAACTCAGAAGAAGCTTTTACATAGTCTCAATAAATTTGCGTCACTGTGACACAAGGGATTTATTCACCTGTGCTTTTCGGGCAGAATTAGCCCAAGCAATGTACATTCACATCACAGTTAAAATTGTCGGCAGCGGCCTCCATGCTGCTGCTTTAAAACATGTTGCAGCTTGCATGTTTGTTGCAATAGCTGCAATTATGTCAATGCAGTACCCCAAAATGTTGGTATCATATACGGTAGCCTTGGCAAAATGCGGCCTGCAGGCAACACAGAGCTTATTCGTCTGGACCGGCCCTAACAGTCTTTGTGAAGTCATGATAAAATGTAAAATATCGGTCGGCGGTGCTTTTATCTTTGTTTTGAAAGCATAATATGGGAATTTCTCCATTGTGAGAGAAATAACGGTTTTCTTATAATTTTATTTTAATGTGGATACACCTTGGATACACCTTGGTTGCACAAGTATTTTGCATCTTTCCTATGGTTACCATCGAAGAAAGGGTTCCGTCAGTCGTCATCTGTACCTATGGGTAAAAAACAAAAAGGACGTTTCGCTTCTCTCACAGAAGCTTCGTCAGCGGTAGACAACTCTGAAGTCTCCGTGAAGACTCCGGGAAATTGTTCTGCGCTAAAAAGCTGCGCGTGGCCTATTTGAGGACTGGTTGGGGATGGTTAGTCACGCCCCTAGGTGAAGAGGCCCATTGATATCTAAATTCCCTATCGTTGGGTCTTGATTAGGCCTATTGTTTGGGCTAGGGCTGAATAGCTACTTTCAGTTAGGCTGATCAGCATGTCTATGTCCCTTGGTGGTCAACATCCCCGTGACTAACCATCCCCAACCAGTCCTCAAATAGGCCACGCGCAGCTTTTTAGCGCAGAACAATTTCCCGAGTCTTCACGGAGACTTCAGAGTTGTCTACCGCTGACGAAGCTTCTGTGAGAGAAGCGAAACGTCCTTTTTGTTTTTTACCCATAGGTCCAGATGACGACTGACGGAACCCTTTTTTCGATGGAACTTTCCTGTACGACTGAGAGCCTCCACAAGCATATGGTTACCATCATTTTTGTCCATATAATTTGTTTTGTTATTGAATGGTTCTGTTGTACCACAAAAAGCAATGCCTGATTTTCACTGGATAGTTTTTCAACATTATCTCTGTTTCCCTTCTATCTTTCCGATCACCATGTCCAACACTTGAAAGCTACTTTCAATGATCCTTAAGGTTTCGTGAACCCTGGCCTACACAGTTAAAGATTTTATGATGGCAACAGTTGGGACGTTCCAAATTATTCCGAATGACAATTAGTGAGCACCTCTTTGAAGCCATTCAAAATTGTATTGTTAAAGGCATTTCTTTGATGACCAATGACACTGTTGAATGCTGAAATTACTTTAGGTTGATAGTTTTGCTCCAAACATGACTGTTATTAACAAACTCTTCTCTTCAATTTCACTACTGCCGCAA
The DNA here is from genome assembly GCA_901007745.1 of Hippocampus kuda. Taxonomy (NCBI): domain Eukaryota; kingdom Metazoa; phylum Chordata; class Actinopteri; order Syngnathiformes; family Syngnathidae; genus Hippocampus; species Hippocampus kuda. The sequence goes on from CAAKHF010011363.1 coordinate 40,754, forward strand.
ATCCAGCCGACAGCGGCCCAAGTGAGGGACATAAATTATATTGAACGGTTTGAAGTTATGAAACAACCTAAACATAGAAAGAAAACAATCAAGCTCAATTTCTATACAGAAAAAGAAAATTAAATAATGGGTATTAAATATTAATTAAATGGTGAATGGACCTTATGCACGGCGGGTCGTGAGGTATTTCTGGTGGAAAATACGGAGGTGTACGAGCTTCCGGCTGCCGTCTACTCCAAGCTACCAGGACACCATCTCAGGGGTGGCACGAGGTGATGAAACCTCTTCGCCAATGGGGCTCAACAGAATGAAAATCTCCTAGCCACACTGGAGCAGGCCACGACATCACATTTATGGTTTGCCGCTGTCTTGTGACGTGCACCATACATTAGGCGTAGAAAAAAAATAGTGCGTTTCCGGTAACCCGACCGACCGAGAATTTCTACGTCGAAAAAAAACTTTACAGTCGGCATTTTTTTCAAACCTTCTACATTTTTGTGTAGAGGGTTTACATCGGTGCAAACTCTCACGATATTCACGTTGAGCACATGCGTAGTTTGCCCTGTCGTCTGTCAACAACATTGAAACATGGCGGCTGCGATCTCCGACGATCTGTGTTACAGTCGCATGCTCGCACCGTAATGTTAAGAAAATAGCATCCATTGATGTATCGAAAAAATTCAGCGCACTATTTGATGAACACCACGGGCAGAGTAAAAAACGAGGGTGGAGGAGGACGGCGGCGACCCTATGCTGAAATTTCATGTTACTGGAAACACACTACTTTTTTTTCTACGCCTTACACAAGGACATCATAAATAAATTATTCCTTAAAGGCGCAATATTACATAGAATTGGCCTGCGAGGTCCACGTAAGGAATGAGTTTTGAGTCTTTTTGGAAAAAAGGTGCTTCAGGAAGAGACTCACACAAATCCTGAGCCTCAAGACAAACCAAACCACAGTTCCAGAAAGACCACACAGTCTTCTAAATCTTCAATAATAAATTGGTTCTGTTGACAAGCTTAACAAGGGTTATGTTTCAAAAAATACATCTATTCTTCATTTTATTTGATTCTGATCTAGGAGTTGACATTAGTGGGTTAATTTTTCACTTGGTTTTCACGATGCTAAATGACTGCACAGTGTCTGATTATCCCTATCTACAAACCAAGTGAAGAACCGTCTCGCCTGCTCACTGAAGTGATGGAAGGCTACAAGTAAAGGATGCAATTATTAAGTACTGTATTCTATGACCGTAACATAGCAACCGGGACAAATAACTTACTGGCATGCCATATACACACTTGTTCTAACCCTCCTTACAAAGCTGCAAGGCAAACACACCCCCACTACTTTTCTCCTGCATATATACACCACACCCACTTCCATACCGGAGTCTCGCCCTACTAGCGCGGGCTACGTGCCAAATCGAAAACTTTTACGATGAGGCCTTATGTCCTGCCGGCGATCAGCGATTACACCACGCATCCCCAAACTCCTGGAGAAGTTCTGATAGGAGATAATCTACGTACGCGAAAAAAGTGAAGTACGCGATAATATTAGCGTTCGTGACCCGTTTTCAGAACGACATCGAGATATTTCCTGAAACAAACCTTGACAACGTTTGACATTAGGCCAAGAGTTTCCACACGCGGCTTTTATCTAACTACTGCGAAGGCACGGCATTTGTCAAAATGCTTCAAAGGTTGTTCGAATATTGAACAATGTCTGATGCCAACAGGCGTTCTTTCTTGTTAAATTAGCTTTAGAATCATAGGAAATACAACAAAGTTCGGGATTTCAAAACGTATAGAATCACGGAAGCTAACAAGGATTCCTTTAAAGAATTTGCGACAAAAGCAACAATCGAGACAATACAACTTCGGTTTTCTTTGTAGTTAGCTATTGTTGGACAATGACCAAACACAGCACAACAGGTAGAAGTTAGTTGGCAGGGAGTCACACGTACATAAACTGAGTTTCGACATGACACGCCTTCCTCGGGTTTTAGTTGAAAGCAGCTAATAAGATAGGTTTCATTGTTGTGGAGCTAGGTTTCATTGTTGTGGAGCTGGCCATTGTTCCTGGACTGTGACGATTTTCGGCGTTTTCCAGCAAACCCAAGGTCAATTACAATTGTAACTGGGACAATCTGTCGCTGTATTACACGACAAAAGGCGAGCAATCTCCCGTGCTAACGCGATAGGCTAGTTGCAGTGTGTTTCCGTCAATTCTTACCTATGTAATGGTAGACACCAGCGGGTTTGGCTTTCAACTTCCAGCTGATACCCCTCTGCGTTGTCAACGTGAAGAATCGATGGTTTCCTTCCAATTCTACTAGGCAAAGGCGCAGCCTGTGCAAGGGTGGATGACGTCAGCACCACCATGGCAACCACCGCAGACATCATGGGAGTTGTAGTCTCAGATAACCCACTCGAGTGCGGACAACGTGGGAGCGGTTCTCACTCAATGACGGCGTGGATGAGGGTGTGAATGGCTGTGTGTCTTTATATGTGCCCTGCGACTGACCGGCGACCACTTCAGGGTGAAATCAGCAGGGATAGCCTCCAGCAATTCCCCGCGACCCTGTTCAGGATAGGCGGTGTTGAAAATGGATGGGAAAACATGTAAGACCTGCAAAATACATATTCATATACTTCACTTTTATGGCGACATTTTCAACACATGGGTACGTCCATGATGTATCAAACGAGACGTTAACATTTATTTATTGATTTATTGCTGGACAATAGACAAGTCGGACAACAACGAGGACACAAAGAAAAACTATACCAAAATGCACAGCAAAAATGTGCTAGGGGTCGACCGGAAACTGTTAACAAGTTATATACGCCGGCATGTTATCGCACATTTTTTTACAAAAAGTTTACTTACGCAAGTTTTGTCGGTCCCCGTATGCAGAAGGTAGACAAACAGTAAAGGCAGGCATGCCATGCGTTTGTGAACATTACAGGACAGTGAATGATGAAACAGATGCGCCATCCCTATACATTTTCACCAGCAAGATGCAGGACATGAGCCGATCTGCCCGAAGGAAGATCTGCGTCCCTGGCGCCGTCTGGCGGTGGTATGGCTCTCATGTCCATAACGAGCTGAGCAACACTCGTTAATGAAGCGGTTGAGACACTGGACAAAAGTTGCACTCTCCGCACTCTCTGGTCAACTTGTGCGCACTTCCTGGATCGGTGGCCGGTCAGTCGCAGTTCTCCAAAGTGTATTTTGTGCTCCAAAAAATAAAAAAAAAGACCATCCTACACCACGTCTTTCACATCAAACGTAGAATATCACGTGGTAGATCTGTGTCATTTTTTTCCAGGAATAAAGCTATAATAAATTGGGCGACATTGGGCGACGGAGAGTGTGAAAATGATTGTTCAGTCTAGTCCAACATTTGCAGAATATACGATCGTCCAATTGACATGGCGGTGAGCATTATTATTTTTAAAACCGTTTTAAAAGTTATTAAATGTACATGAAAAATAAGTTCTCAAATCATTAATAAACACGAGACAGTATTAATTTTTTTCTGCTGAAAATGGCGAAATAAGTTTCGTATCCCTTTAACATATAGAGACAAACAACCATTCACACTCACATCCATACCATCACTGAATCGGAACCGATCCTGCATTGCACCCCCCCCCTCCCCCCCACACACACGCGCTCGCACGCACGCACTTACACGGGTGCCCACCAGTGCACTCGCGCACATATACACGCACACCACAATGAACAACAGTCGGAACGGGCCGAAAATGAATGAAAGCTAAAAATACAAACAAACAAATGTTTTTTTTCACCCATTTCCTCCTCCCACCCCTTGCGGTCGACTTGGGACCAGTTCGCTGGCTCCTGGTCGATTCTGATCGACGTATTGGGCACCCCTGCCTTAAAATCAGATGTAATTCAGTGACTAGCTTAGCGCTGTTGTTTGCGCATGAGCGGTGATGCAGTCATCTGATTAGTTGCCCTCTGTCAATCAAGTAACGGTGCGATGATAGACTGACGTTGTACGTTCTGTGTAGTTAGCGCCTTTTTTGAATGCCATCGCCACTGCTGAGGCGTTTTTGACGCTTGTCGTGTGAAAGCCCGGGAGCCGCATTGAACCAGCCAAAGAGCCGCATGCGGCTCGCGAGCCGCAGGTTGGCCGCCCCTGCACTTCACTATCAGCGACTCAACTATTACTTTATTTTCAATCATCTCTTTACTTATGATGTCCTCAATCAAACCACAAAAACGTCATCCGGATACACAATCCAAATCACCGTGTTTTTTTTTTCTTGCTATCTCTTACTTTGCATGATCTGTATGAAAGGTCAGTGACCACTTTTCTCTTAACAAATATTTCTGGCGTAAAGACAGATTATTACATTATTTCACGTTCATAATATCTTTATTTTTCTTTTCATCAACATATATTCTACAGAATAATCATTTTATTGCTACTATTATAATTAATGTATGAAGTAAGTTTAGTATTTGGATAGTGACAGAATTTGTATGATTTTGCCTTCTTAAACCACAATGATGGATTTTAAATAAAACAATCATCGTTAGCATTGATTGTCTCTCTTTAGATTCAAGCAAGGGGTTTATTGTTGTAAATTTAGTTCCTCTGTGGTCTTTGTCATTAATTTGTGTCCCGTATATGTCATTATTCTGGCATTTAAAGTAAATTTTTGTTGAAAAAAGGTCTGGAAACCTCATAAAAAAACGTTCTTTTAAAAGCATATTGAGGGTGGAAGTGAAATGAAGCGCTGATATTCGAAGGGGTGGGGTGGAGTATTTCATTTATTATTTTTTGACTTAAGAAGAGCGTGTGAGGCTTGTATTTGCAATTTCTTTGTGTCAGTAAAAGAACCCCCACAATTTCAAGTTTTCATGTCAAGGTGTGGTTCCGTGAGAAAGCAAAGGAATTTTAGACAACAACCAAAGAGTTAAACTCAGGGAATATGAGATGTCTAACTAGTTAAACCAGTTATAAATCAGCCAAATCTCATAGACAGACACACACATCATTTTTATTTGGCAGTTGATTATCAAGTGAAACATGATTAATTCATCCTTTATATGATGCATCAATTTTGGAAAATCCGAGCTGTCGGGATATGTGGGAATCTAAATTGTGATGGAAAGCTTCCATTACAGTATATGATTTTGGCCATTAGCATTGGAGAGTATTCGCCAGACCACATCCAACGTCGTAAATGACACTTTATTTTTTAGTTCATGGTCGTTGCTTCTCCTTCCAAGCTACAAAAACAGAATCTAAATTGGTTCACTTTTCAAGTTGTGGTATGTTTCCCGTGGTAAGAGGTGTGAGCAAGTGGTATTTGTCTCCAGGGTGAAACAGAAAATTGCATTTGTTCACAAAACCTGTTGGACTTCTTTGACATCTTCAACACAGACTGACCTCAGCAATTGCAATACCACAGTCAGAAAATGAGCTCATGGTTTGTTCTTGTCAGCTACCAGTTTATGTTGGTACACAAAACGAATCATAATGGGGCTGTCAGTATCTGCTTTGTCACCAGTTCCAAACATGATTGTGTCGGTAGCCAATGTGTTCTGTTGCTATCATTTTACAGTCCGATTCAACATACAGGTTCTTATTAAAAAAAATGTACATATTGTGATAAAGTTCATTATTTTCTGTGATGTACTGATAAACATTAGACTTTCATATATTTTAGATTCATTACACACAAATGAAGTAGTTCTAGCCTTTTATTGTTTTCATATTCATGATTCTGGCAAAAAAGTAAGGGAAAAACCAAAAATCCCTAGCCCCAAAAATTAGCATATTTCATCCGACCAATTAAAAAAAAAAAAAAAAGGTGTTAACACAAAAAAGTAAACCGTCAAATAATTATGTTCAGGGAATTGGTCGGGAATCCTTTTGCAGAAATGACTGCTTCAATACGGCGTGGCATGGAGACAATCAGCCAGTGGTACTGCTGAGGTGTTATGGAGGCCCAGAATGCTTCGATAGCGGCCTTAAGCTCATCCACAGTGTTGGGTCTGGTGTCTCTCAACTTCCTCTTCACAATATCCGACAGATTCTGTATGTGGTTCAGGTCAGGAGAGTTGGCAGGTCAATTGAGCACCGTCATACCATGGTCAGTAAACCATTTACCAGTGGGTTTGGCATTGTTAGCAGGTGCCAGGTCGTGCTAAAAAAATGAAATCTTCATCTCCATGAAGCTTTTCAGCAGATGGAAGCATGAAGTGCCTCAAAATCTCCCGGTAGCTAGCTGCATTGACCCTGCCCTTGATAAAACATAGTGGACCAACACCAGGAGCTGACATTGCACCCCAGACCATCACTGACTGTGGGTACTTGACACTGGACTTCAGGCATTTTGGCATTTCCTTCTCCCCAGTCTTCTTCCAGACTCTGGCACCTTGATTTCCGAATGACATGCAAAATTTGCTTTCATCCGAAAAAAAATACTTTGGACCACTGAGCAACAGTCCAGTGCTGCTTCTCTGTAGCCCAGGTCAGCCGCTTGACCTGGCTTGACCTGGGAAATGCAGCACCCGTAGCGCATTCCCTGCACATGCCTGTGCATGTTGGTTCTGGATGCTTCTACTCCAGACTCAATCCACTGCTTCCACAGGTCCCCCAAGTTCTGGAATCGGCCCAGCTCTACAATCTTCCTCAGGGTCCGGTCACCTCTTCTGGTTGTGCAGCGTTTTCTGCCACACTTTTTCCTTCCCACAAAATTCCCACGGAGGTGTCTTGATACAGCACTCTGGGAACAGCCTATACGCTCAGAGATTTCTTTCTGTGTTTGAGGTTGTTTGAGGTTGTCAATGGTGGCCTTCTCGACATCAGTCAGGTCGGCGGCAGTCTTACCCATGATTGCAGTTTTGAGTAATGAACCAGGCTGGGAGTTTTTAAAAGCCTCAGGAATCATTTGCGGGTGTTTCAAGTTAACTCGTTGATTCAGATGATTAGGTTAATAGCTTGTTGAGAGTACCTGTTCTTGATATGCTAATTTTTTGAGATAGGAATTTGGGGTTTTCAGGAGCCGTATGCCAAAATCATCAGTCTTAAAATATTAAAGGACCTGAAATATTTCTGTTGGTGTGCAATACATCTAAAATATATGAAAATTTTAAATCTGATTTTTTTTAGAAGGACCTGTATTATCACAGGTTTCAAAAAATGCAAAGAGTCCCGAATAAAGTGTCGATCCAAATTTTATTATATTAAAAAAATAATATACAGCACATTGTGTAATATCTCCTTGTGTCTTTGTTGTTCTTCCATATGGTCAAGGAGCTGTTTAAAGTGGGACTCTCAAAACCCTGACAGTGGAGCATGACCTCACATGGTACTGTACCTACGATCGAAGTGAAAGGGGTTCTCAAGTGTCCACTTTGCTTTGGGGAAGTCTTGTTTTTTTTTTTTTTTTTACACTAGTGCCTTATATTTTGTACATTTCAATGTGACTAATTACCAGACCAAATCGGCTTAAATAAGAACTAAAAAAATAACCTCCCTCTCACAGCTGCAAATCAATTCTCATCTCATCGCTCACCCCAAAAGAGACAATCGAAAGAACTACCGGTACACATTCGTGAACGTCATAATGCTAATATTAGATCTTACTTGGATGTTGACATTTAAATTACTTTCATTGCGAAGTAAATCAAGACAATGGAATACAGCTGACTGACTAATGAGCTGCTGATGGTTTGGAGGGAGGCCAAACCCCATGCTAGCACCCATGGCAATGCCATACCCAAGTTGATTTTAACCTTGTTGACAGATTGTAACACGAGCTAAAAACTGCATGAAACGTCAGAGCTCCACTCTGTGCACATACACGATACAGTATTTGAATTGAGCTGAATTCCTAATGAAGTTTCAGTCATTCACACCCACTCACACATGACAAGAGAGCTGTCTCTTGTCATTCAACAGAGGGGATGGAGGGCGGGGGGAGGGAACCCCACACCGTTGATATACGGCGCTAAAGCGACACTTTTGAACTGAAAGTCGCTAGTTTTGGCAGTTCTTTGGAGAAAGAAAATCCTTACTTGTGTCTGAAAAGTCGGTAAATCCACCAACAAAGAGCAGAACTGTTCTCATACAATACCTGTATCGAATTGGTTGGTAAAATCATATTGTGAACTGCGCCAGCTCGTAGCAGAGATGAAGCAGAAAAGCGCTACACCTCAATGTTGCCCATTGAAGTCAACTGAGAACAGACAGACATGCCTGTTTAGCCCGTTTGCGTTCACCCACAAGGCAGGGAGAAGCAGAGGGAAGAAACGGAATTTTCCAGGACAACTCACAATTGTAAATGCACCTCACTGGACACTTTAAAGTGCTAAAGGAAGGACTCTTTGTATTATCTTTATATCACAATTACAACAAACTGGTCACTTTAAATTGTGCGATAATTCTCGGCATCATCTGTCCAATTGTCATTGTACTAAAATGATTGCACTATTTTGCTCTCAACTCTTTGCATGGAAACGAAAGGCATTGAAGGGGACGTCATTGGAAAAGTAAAAAAATAAAACAAAACAAAAAAAAAAACAACCCCCGCAAAAAAATAAATAAAGAAATCCAGTTCATGCTATTTGTTGGCGGCCAAACCATGAGGTCCATTTCCATGGTACCCCCAAATCAGCCTGGTTCCAGCCTGCGTGATGGCTTTTCCTAGTACAGTATACTTTTAGGGGACTGTGCGGTTGCAATAGAACTGTTCCTCAGAACCTCGTTCAACTGGATTACAGAATGCAGATTGATGAGGACTGTAGCTGTCATCTGATTGGTCGACAGATATACGTTTCTTTGAACCACAAATGTCCAAACCCGGTCCTCGCGGGGCGATGTCTTGCCTGTTTTCCATCCCTCCCTGCTGTGACACACCTGATTCAAATGATCACGCTAGTTAGCCAACTCCTGTAGAGTTTGCTGATGAGTTGATCATTTGAATCGAGTGTGTTGCCGCAGAGAGAGATGGATAACATGTATGAAAGCGGCCCTCGAGGACCAGACTTTGACACCAATGTTTTAAGCAACGTGGCAAGGAATTCCACTGTAATAACAAGGGTCTTCATGTAGAAAAGGTGCACACACACAGAAACACACCTTTCCCCATACCTTCGGAGTTATCGCGTGAAATTGATCGTGGGAATGTGCGGTACTAAACACACCAACTACTTGGCTGGTGTGTGCATGTTTTTCTTTCTTTTGAACCGTTGGCGAGCTGGAGAGGTGATGCTGGGCACCATGTCTCCGGTTTGGGAGCTCAGAGCTAAAACCCACTCTTATAATTTTTGGGGACTCGTCTTCATTTACAAGTATCTCCAGCTGTCATTTGTGAAGTTCCTCTTCTTTCATTGGTGACACACTTAATAATCTGATTATCTGATCATGAAGACCCACTTTCAGGCCCTGTTTATATTAATTTGCATACTTATGCAGAGGAGTGGAAAAGGACTCTGGTACTCCAACATTTTGACATTGATTGAGATGTACGAAAGGAATATGCTTGAATTCATGTGTATGCACAGATTCACGCTTCAGATTTTTTTTAATGCACGTGAAGTTCTTTTGGATTTAGCCATACACCGTGTTATAAAAATATAATACACCATTTCTTCTTAATTAAAATTTAAATTGTACGTTATTGGTCACATTTCAAATGTCTGAATGAATTAGCTCTTTATTTTTGGCCCAGTCTCTTTCCATTTTTTGTGTGTAAACAACACTGTCATTGACGTAGGAATTGAGGGAATCAATGCCCAGTGCGGCTACGCCTGATTTGTTTCTGTTCACAGCTCCTCCGCTAGAGGGCAGACTTACTTAACACCTGGCGCATGCTGTGAAGCATTTTCCACTTTTAGACTACCCTCTTTATTTAGCATTTCCCACTACTCACATGCACCACCAGAGGGAATTGCCATAAACTGATTTTTTTTGTGATGTGTAAACAGTACAGTATGTTTGTGAGAGGTTGGTTGAAACGCGAGTTTGAAGTTTTTGTGAAGCAATATCCTAGACAATAATCTTTTACACTCTGTGCAGCGAATGAGACTGCTGTAGTCTGGATGCCTACCGGTAATTAGCCTGATAGGTGTTCCATACCAACCAGATATTTTGGAGTAAATTATTAGTTTTGGTTAAATTTTGACAACGACCATTATTAAGGAACGTGCTGTGTGTTGGTGGAGAAGATCAGCTATTTTTTTTTTTAAATGAGCATATCATCATATACAGTAATTGAATTCAGTGTTTGTGTCAAGATAGGCACAATTGATCCCCCCCCCTAAACTTTAGTGTTTCAGAAAACACAAACACTCATGTTTGCAATAGGCCCACAACAACACCACCAATGCATTCGAATGAGCGCACATACACATATGTTCTGTTCTTAATGGGGTCAAATAGCGAGGAGAGGGGTCAAAAGCTCATTTTATGGGATATCACATGAAGCGTTATCAGCCATTTGGTATAAAAATAATTCCACATTTTGAGAAAAGCCTTAACTCAGAATTAGACTTTAATTAGTGCTTTCAGCCACGCGGGTGGTCGTGACTA
>CAAKHF010011366.1:0-18086 GCA_901007745.1 Hippocampus kuda
CATCAATATTTTCCCCCTCAGCATTGTCAGTGATGGCGCCTGTGTGTGAAAATCCACACTTGGAAAAGCATTTACAGATGGTAGAGGATTCTAATTTCATCCAAGCAGCTTCTATCCATTCAATGGCATCCCTGACAGTGATTTTTTTTACAAGGTCACTTGCTTTGTTGCACTCATCCATGTTGAGCAAAATACTTTTCAGCATGCTCTTACGATACTGCAGCTTGACATTCTGGATGACTCCAGCATCCATCGGCTGCAAGTGAGATGTTGTGTTTGGTGGGAAGAAAATTATTTTTATGTTTGACAAGGTTGCTGGGACGTGGGCTCCACAATTATCCATAAACAATAGAATTTTTCGGTTTTGGATGACCATCTTGTTATTTAGCTGATGCAACCACTTCAAAAAGATTTCTGAAGTCATCCAAGCTTTGCGGTTGGCTTCATATGTCACTCTCATTTGTTGTTTGTAGTCTTTTGTGAAGCACCGCGGGTTTGCTGACTTTCCAATGACCAATGGACGTAACTTTTCACCAGCCATTGAACTTGCCAACAGTACGGTAATCCGGTCTTTAGCAAGTTTGCCATTCTTTGCAGAATCACATTTACTCACATATGAGCGGGATGGAAGAGTTCTGAAAAATAATCCGGTCTCATCACAGTTAAAAATATCATTTGCTGAATAGCCTTCGATGAGACCTGGCAGCTTCCCTTTCCACTCACTCACCGTCTCAGTCTTTACCTCCCCTCCCTCACCACACAAGACAGAATTGGTCAACTGATGCCGGGCAACAAACTTCTGCAGCCAGCCACCGGACGCTTCGAAGTCGTCTATGCCCATAGATTTCGCTATGGAGCTAGCCTTCTCACGAATTAGCGGCCCAGTTAGCGGGAAGTTTTTCGCACGACAACAGTGAAACCATTCCAGGACACGATCATTTACCGCGCTGAATCTCGTCCGTCGAGCCACAAGCAATTTCCTATGAGCAGGCAGACTCCCACATTCGTACCGGGCAAGAATCGATGCCTTATTTTTTAAAGTCTCATAGATTTGGGTCTTTCCGACTCCAAGTGTCTCCTGGATGCTTTTAACCGTGTGGCCAGCCTCGCTCAAACGGATGCATTTCACCCGCTCCTCCACTGTCATTACAGTTCTTGGACGTTTCGATGCCATGATCTACAGGGTGCAAGTGAATACGTATGATTAAAATCTTTCGCAATTACGTACAGTAAAACGCACGCCAATAAAAACTCACTTACACGTCGTCGTTTCGAATCGGATGATGAAAATGGCGAGGTGAACAAGTTACTTTCGTGTCGAGTGGGCGCTGCTTTTTAAGCCGGTGCTGCTACCTACGAGACGTAAGTGAATAAAGTTAAAATCTTTCACAATTACAGTAAAACGCACGCCAATAAAAACTCACTTACACGTCGTCGTTTCGAATCTAATGATCGAAAAACACGATGTGAAAACGTGTCTCAGCGTTGTGTTTTTCCGTAGCATCGGGTGGGCGTTGCGTGTATTTAAACTCCCGCGGCATGACGTCTCCATCCGGGTTACGGGTAGTGGAATTTCCGCTTACGCATCTTCCGGTAACATGTAATATCGTAGTCAAAATGTTAATGCATAGGTTTTTGTTCCGGGTGAAGGATATTCCTTTTCATAGAATTCCGGGGATGGGAATATTTACTGTATATATATGTGTGTATATATATATATATATATATATATATATATATATATATATATATATATTTTTTTTTTTCCCCGGAATTTTCAGAAAAGTCAACTTTCATCTCTGAGGAATGCATAAGTAAAATTGCACAAATTTTCACTTGAAAGAATAGTGAACAATCTTGGGATTTTTTTTCTGTTAAAAGTTTCAAATAGTGTGTAAATTGAATACACTTCATCTTCAGCATCTTTAGTGCCGCTTTTGTAAGTGGCCACGCCCCCTTGCGCTTTTTTCATCACTGGCCACTCTCATCCCTGTTTATTGTCAAATGTGCAGTTTGTGCAACAAACAGCAGAGATGATTTTTTTTTCCTTCTCAAACAGACAACAAGAGGAGCCGCTGCAGGTGCCCGTGCCACCATCAAAAGAACAGTTAACATAAAATGACAAAATAATACAAGACAACACATCAGACAGACAGTCGTGCAATCTTAACCACTTTTCCTGCATACACTTTGTTTCTTGAAGCAGTTGCAGTTGAAAGAGGAGCGAATCAAAGTGTCCTTTTCACCAGTGGATCAAAGACGTCATGCTGAAAATTTGCACGCGTCTGCTACAAGCTAAGTTTGAATGCAACAAGAAGCTGTAGCATCCATTAACGAAAAAGAGATTGTCTCTCATCTCCTGTCCCATGTAAATCCGCTTCAATTCCAAGCCGCGACTCCCAGTTCCACATACGCATTAGCGCTCTGAGCTGACGCTCCTTTCTTCTCATCGGCGCTCTGCGCTGATGATCCTTTCTTCACATCATCGGCTCATCAAGCCATGCATCCATCCAGCCACAGACTGTCCAACAGCACCGACCTTTCTGCTGAACAAAGCCGGGCTGTGAAAATGCTGTCCATTACAGGCGCAAAAGACAAGCGTCCCGGGGCTGTCCAGCAACGACAGTCAAATGGCGCCGACATTCCTCCCAATCAAAATCAGTGCTGGTCCACACGTGCTGCCGAGAAGGCGCAACCACCAAGCACACATTCTTCTCCTTTGACGAATGTCGTGGCCAAAAACGCTGAGAACAGTCCACATCAGGTCCACGCAACGTAACAACAACACCATGTGACAAAACAAAAGACAAAGACAAAAAAAAAAAAACAAGGCTCTTGAAGAGCACTTGCCGATGGCTGCCTACTCGGGCGCCATCTTGGAAAAAAATAAATAAATCATTCATTTTCTTTCCTGCTTTGTCTATTCAGAATTACTGGAAATGTGATCACCAGATTCAAAACAGCAAGATGGACTCACACAGATTCATACTTGGGTCTTCATCATAATTATATTCACGTTGTTCAATTAGCCCAGTAATAATAATAATAATAATAATAATAATAATAATAATAATAATAATAATACATTTTATTTATAAGCGCCTTTCAAGACACCCAAGGACACTTAACAATAACAAAAAACACAAAACAATACGGGTTGAGCAGCGGCAGCCAAAACGTGCCAGTGTTCACTCAACCCGGAAGTCAGAAAGAAACCACAAGGGAGGGAAAGGGGGAGAAAAAAAAACACGCTCAAACTATCCTCATTTTGAGGATAATTTGAGTTCGGCAAAAAACTCCTGCACAAGCATATGACAGTTCCAACAGGTCACAAGACATAAACAATGAAGACGGTGATACAAGGGAGTGTATGAAGGAGGGGGTGATGGTGGGGGACTAGTTTCCGTGCATACTTTCATTAGGGGAAGGTCGAGATAGGGGATGTTGTTTTGGTAGTAGGCTGCCCAAGAATTTAAGACAGCCTTGAGTCCGTGGCTTATGTCTCTCTAGTGGCGTCGATCAGCCAAATCCGTGATTTCAGTCAATATTTGAGCACGGTGTTTCTCAAATAGTGGGGCGCGCTCCCCCAGGGGGGGCGCGAGGCTCCGTCAAGGGGGGCGCGTTTGACCTCGGGGAACATGCTTTTTAATTTATTTACTGTCCTAAAATAACGTGCAGTTGCACCCCTACTACGTTAGGGGGCAGTAGCGCTGTCATTGGCAGAGTTTGCGCAGGGAGCATTCTCAGGGAGGAAATAAGACGAGGTGTATATAGCAGGGGTCCCCAACCGCCGGTCCGCGGACTCGTACCGGTCCGCAGGGCATTTGGTACCGGGCCGCACAGAAATAACTTGCCTTAATAGCACTGTTGCTATTTCCGACATCCTACCCGTGTGAGGTGGGGGGTTTCTGCAGCAACGGCGACCAAAACAAAATTACGAAGTAGACTGGACATAAACCACACACTTGAGGTGTCATTGTCTCCTATTACCCCGAGATGGGACCTTCTAGTTGCAGAAAATCAAGCTCGGGGCTGTGGTGAGTCGTCATTTTCATGCACTTTGGATTTGCGTTGTATCGTATTTTTAAGGCATTAAACATTACCATAGCGATCAGTGTTGCGTCCAGATTAGACGCTCCTTGTGTTTATTATTATATTTTGAAAACACCACAGTTTTCATGCAGCTCATACCATATTATTTTGTTGTATTATTTCCGCCACACCTTAAATGCCGGTCCCTGAAAATATTGTCTGACATAAACCGGCCTGTGGGTCAAAAAAGGTTGGTGACCGCTGGTATATAGCACTTGGCTTCACTGTGACTACGGTGGCAGAGTAAAGATCGGTGAGTTTACTGTGTCTAAAAATGTTGGTTGCGGACAGCATGAAGCTAAAGAAATGAAAGCGCCACTTAAAGACATTACACCCCAATCACGCTGATAAACTGCTTGAGTTTTTTCCAGCAAAAATGTGCCGAATATTGCCAACAATCATGCCGCTTTGTGACTGCTACTTAAGTAAATTGAAATACAAGTCCCGGCTACACGTTGAGCAGGAGCCGAGAGTTGCTGTGTCCTGCTTCAAACCTCACTTCGAAAAGCTATGCATTGCAAAATGTGCTCATTGTAGCCATGAATCCAGACATCATCTTTGATTTAAAAAAAAAAAAAGCACAAATAGTTTTATATATTTTTGTTTTGCTGGTTTAAGTTTTTTTTTAATATTGTTCTCCTGAGATAATGCCGGTGATTAGTTTGAATGCATTATTAGTTCATTTTATTTTTCAGTATTCGTATATTTGACATGGTCAATCAAAAAATATTTATAGCTAAATTAAGGATTTAATGTAATTTTTGAATTTCAGATGCAATTGAAATCTTTTCTGTTCATTTACTAAAGCTATTCTTTGTTGTAAGTTGGTCAGTATTTCTTTCTTTTTTATTCTCTTATACGTTAATAAGGATACAGTGTTATGCAAAGGTGTTCTTTTACAATTTTATTGACAAATTATATTATTTATAGTCGTGCGGGGGAAGGGGGGGCGCGAGATGTTTTCCTCTTCCTAGGGGGGGCATGACAGAAAATAATTGAGAACCACTGAATTAGCCTAACATACTGAACATGTTTTCAGACTGTGGCAAGAAGGTATAAAAGAGAAATCATGTTTTATCAATACAAGGAAAACATTTACAATTGCATTACCATTTTTACAGAGTCTTAAAACCATTTTGGGACCATGGTAGCATTACACAAATTCAAGTAAAGCAACAAAGTACCTGCCTGCTCTGAGACTTAACTCCCGAGCACCCTTTCATCAACAATGCATATACACACAACGTGAAACACTTTCAAGTTGACAGCTTTATTTTTTTTTTGGGGGGGGGGTGATTTTTTTGGGCTCTGTCAGAAAAAAATGAAATTTTTGGGGTAGATTTAGTATTGTCTTCCCTACATTCTGAGGAGCAGTTGTCCTGAACTCAGGGGGCCTGTGCGGCTACGTTCCACTTGTATAATTGATCATTTTTGAGAACCGCTGTTCAGTATTTCGATTCTTCAAACAAATTGAAACATGGGACCATTCACACTAAGCTTGCAGACTGTTAGTCAACAAAACAGTCACTGTATGTGTATGTGACTTACCGGCATCATTCCAAACAAGTTAAACTATCTTTTGAACCCTGAGAATAATGGAGGTTAATGGATGGCATGCTTCAAGTGCTACACTTACAAAGAGGCCTGCCACCCCATAGCTCAGCCCATGGAAAAAGTTAACCTATTCTCCATTAAAGTAATTACTGGCTCGGGTTTGCAAAGTGTTGCCAGTTTTCCAACTAAAGCACTTACTGCATGGCCGATATGCCGTTATACTCATACTACACACACACACATACACACGCCCGCGTGGACACACACGTATATGCCCACACTGAATCCTGTTCAGTTTATGTGAGAGAAGAGGAGTGTCTGAGGGTGCTGCATGTCTTTCTAAATATATTTGCTTTGCTAGCTCACCCCTTGTAGAATAGTTTTTAAATCTTGCTTTATCTCATGGGACTTCTTATTGCACTTTCTCCCTCCTTCTATTTTCTGTTAGTTCACTTGTATTTTGAGAACGACAATCAGCAGTAAATAGAGTTCTCCAACTTCCATTAACACTGTGTGTTATATGAATGCAGAGGTGGCAAAAGTACTTGTATTTCGGCAGGAGTATGGATACTTGCACACAACCTGAGATAATGGGTTAAAATACAGTTTACCTGTATGCGTTATTTGAGATTAGACAGACAGTTTTTGAACACCAGTAACATGTTTTGTTTTTTTTTTAGGCTGGCAGTTGACGACATCAAACAATTTTCTGAAATGATCCAATGGATTGGGGAATATCTTGCTTCTCCAAATACAAGTAGATATTGTCTTGGGCGCTCAGTAGCTTTACTTCTTTTAATGTGATTTCATGTTAACGTGTTTCAGAACCCTCAGTGTTGCTCCATTTGAGTTTGTGAATAACTTTCAGGGCTAACCCCACTCTAATTCGCTGTTCTTGCATTGTAGTGGTTCTCCATGTATCTTCCCAATCTGCCACTTCCCCCACCCCCTTTTGTATGATTGATGAGTGATAAAATAGAGGTATGAAAGTCAATCCTGCCACTTAAGAAAGAGCTCTAAAAGCCTTAAAGATCTTAGTGGTCACAGGAAATGGGCTTAGAGATTGATAGACGGAGGCTTGGACTGACCGAGCAAGAGAAATGCAAAAAAGTGAGCTTCGTAGAGTGAGGAAGTTTGAAGGGAATCGGATCGCTCAATGCTACAGAAGACCAACAGTGCCAAAATCAAATAAATAAAGGTCATTAAATAAATCATTAAATATGTAATGCAAAAAAAAAAAAAAACTGGCAATATTTACCTCTTTGTAACATTCTCCAGGGAAAATCAGATTAGATCTGTTTCTTATTCATTAGTTGCTGCAGTTGATATAGTGACTCCATAATGGTGCAATGCTGCAACTGCAGTTAATATACGAAGCCGCCACAGAGGGACATCGATCCCTCAATCAGCACAGCTGGAGCGTTACACTGTGTTGAGCCATGTCAATCAGTCTGGCTCGGGCAGCACAAAATTCGCTAGAGGTGGCCGCCATGTACCGGTACTGTAATTTTGACTGCAGGACAAATCCTGTTATATCATCATCATAATAATAATAATAATAATAATAATAATAATAATAATAATAATACATTTTATTTATAAGCGCCTTTCAAGACACCCAACCTCAATTATTATTATTATTATTACTGTTAATATAATAATATCAAAAACAAATTTTGAAATCCGAATCCAGCAAAACATTGTTCAACTATTATTCAATTCATTTTAAAAGGGGAATTGGTAGCAAAAAATTGTGGCAACATTTCAACGGTATTACAAGTGAAGCCAATGTGCAATTTTGGACTTTTAGCAAGAAACATGAAGTCGACGCACATAACTTTCTTTTACGGCCGCATAGAATGATGTAGCAAACCAGATCTGGCCCCCGGTCTTCGATTTATAAGGTGTGTGAGAAAAGCTCCAATTCTCGTGTTGAAAAGGTTGTATTTCAAACCAAACTGCAAACTATAAGTTTTCCCCTTCACTGTGGGCGTCTCCAAAGAATCCTGCAGTGTTTGCTTTGTTCAGTGTGTGAGAAGAGGCAAGAGGTATGGCAGGACTTCTCATGGCTGCTTCACCCTAACTATGTGCCTGCGCTCAATCCCCGAGCGTCTGACAGTTCCTGGCTGATCAGAATACCGCAGCACAGGAGCAACCTCCCTACTCAACTGACCTGTCTTCATATGATTTTTTTTTCTCTTACCCATGCTCAAGGAGTTCATCTAGCAAACTTGTTTTCAAGACATGGACGACTTCAACATGGTCTAAATGCCTTTTGGGCCACCAATCCTGAAAGTTTTCTGACACACCTCATAGAGAGTGCCTTTCAAGGGATCAAAGGACATTTCAGTAATTGCTCAGTAACAGTAAAAAGTGACCCTCTCAACACACCCTACTCTCCTTCCTATACAGTACACACCTATTATTACCCCTTACGTGTATCGAGCATATTTTTCTACCTCTGCCGTTCTTTGTCAGAGTATAGTTTTCAACAATGGGTGATTCAGCTGTACTCTTATGGTTCTTATGGTTGGTCTTATTTGCGAACCAACTTCTTTTTGCTAATAACAGAACCTCATCTTGGCAGTCGCATTTGTTTGCTCTTTCTATGAAATGCATATTTACAATTTTACAGTTTTGGCCATGAGTACCAGTAGGTGGACACTAGAAAGTGCAAGTCCAGTAGGGTGACCAGTCAAGGGTGCCTCTCACCTCTTGCACAAAACCAGCTATACGTGGTATAGAAGATGGATGAATATGTTTTTTTCCACTTTGGAGTTGCTGCCATTATGCCGAGAACCGTTACTTACATTTTCAGCAGCTCAAAAGTGTGAAAATCCTCTGAAGTAACTGACTGTCAAACATTTGGAGCCCAGAACCTCCTTCTTTAATTAAAGCCGAAAGTCTATTCAGTCATTGCAAATTCATTGTGGTGGTGTATAAAGGGAAAAGAAAAAAAAAAACAAACCATACAGCCGTGTCCTTGACTTCACTCTAGCTATGTTTAGAGTTGTAGATTCGTATTTTTATAAGTCTTCACACTTTCCCTCTTAAGATTCTTCACCTCCCACAAGCGTACTTGCACACTTGGAGACAGTACTGTACATGGTAGCACAGGAGCAAATGCTGTGGCGCAGAACTGTGAAGAAAGTGGTGGTGTTGTTTAGGGGCGTGATTAGAGGACACATCTCGAACATGTTTACAACCTGGACCACCATTGCACTTATTAAGCTTGCCATCACTATAGGAGGCACCGACTGTTGTCATGGTGATGAGGTTGCACTGTTCACCAAGCAAAGCATAACATGTCTGTGTGAGTTAAGAGAAACCCAAAAAAGAAATCTCTAAAGGTGCTTTAAATACCCAGTCAAATCACTTACTTGTGTACAAATATGCAACGACAGTGTTACCCGAGATATGATTTTTTTTATTTTTTATTTTTGGCTTTTGACAGTGCATTGGGTATTGCATCACCTTCTGTGTGTGGGATGATGCCTTCATTTCAGTTCACTTTTCTCCCTCACACACGGAGACCCACTATCCACTCTTTCCACTTGTCTTGAGCCTTTCTGCTGTGCTGATATAATCAACACACATACAGTAAGATGCCCATGAGCAATCATTTTAATGACCCCTGTCTAATGACCACTGTCTAATAAGTAATAATACAATACAAGCACACAAAAAGTTCCAACATGTAGTTCATGTAATTTGTAGTCGGGTAGGTAGTATATTAGGGTAGTTTAAGTCAATAAATTGCACACAGGTATGGTTTACTCAAAACCGTTTTAAACTGAAAAACGGTTTTTGAGATTAAGTACAGCCTGTTATCATGTATTCTGTTCAATTAGTGTTGCTAACATGTAGCACACTTACAGTACATTACGCTCATTGAGGATTGTTATCATTTGTGCCTGTGTCTTTGTTTTCACCTTTCTGTATGTGGAAGTCGATGCCCCCTGCTGCTAGTATTCAATATTGCAGTCTTGTATTACTGTCTTGTCTGTTTGACTTGTCCTGTCAGGGATCACCACAGTCACTCGCATGATTTGTTTGCTCTATTTTTTATGCCGGAAGGCATAAAAGTAAGAATGCCTTCCTGACAAAAGCCACCCAATGCAGAGTTGTATTCCCTTAAAATTTGAGCAGATTAAACTATGGTCATCTTTTTCATATGACAGTAATTCATGTTGCCTTGCTGTACTGACACTATTGTAAACCCGATCCTCGGATAAAGTTCAAGTTTTTTGTTTAGCAGGGCATTGAATTACATTAAAGAACAGCACAGTATGGACAGAAGCAGGAATTGGCGCGAAGCAAAATCTTATATTCTACTTCATCAGGTGACAAATCACTTATTGTATTAAGTTTGTAACTGAAAACAGGTTTCTAGAGTGGCCAATGGATTCTCGCACATTGCCGTGGCTGTGCCAAATGCAAAGTTAAAAAAGAAGTCCACTCAAATGGCCATCATGTGTGCGTTTGTGCGTGTGTGCATGCGTGTAGTACTTTGACAAGATGTGATGTGACCATATGCAAATGACCAAGACTGTTTTTTTTTATCCTCATTTATTTTTATGTCACTGTTCGTGACTTTTGTGACTTATGCACTGTAAATAGATTTACACAGATTCAAACAAATGTCTCTCTCTCTCTCTCTCTCTCTGTCTTTCATATATATCCATCCATCCATCCATTTTCCGCTGGAGCCTATCCCAGCTGCCTTCGGGCAGTAGGCGGTGGAAACCCTGAATCGTTTACCAGCCAATTGCACGGCACACACGGACGAACAACCATCCACGCTCACACTCACACCTCGGGACAATTTAGAGTGTTCCATTAACCTGCCGTGCACGTTTATGGAATCTGGGAGGAAATCGAAATAACCATAGAAAACCCACACAGGCACGGGGTGAACATGCAAATCTGTCTATCTATCTAATAGAGAAAGTTTGAAATAAAATGCCTAAACCACAGGGGGGTATAGAAACTCATTTGTGGGGGCAATGCCCCCACAAATGCTGACACTGGCACTGTGTCCATGCACCATAAAAAGGCTTCGCACTCACTCATTTTCCACATACTGGGCTTTGCCTCTGCTTGTAGAATTAAGCAGTCGGACGCAGCAAACACTCACTGCTGAGTGAAGTGGAAGAGGAGACGACCAATAACTGTCAGGAAGGCGCCCACGATTTCCAACCCACTCCTTCTCATTCAAATTAAAGCCGGGCTCGCCATTAGTTTTGCAGTTTGTAGCACGAAATGTGTACTGGTGCACTGCATCAGACAGATCCGCCCCAAAAATGAGTCCATTTTACCATCGCAAGAAATGTGTTCTAAAGATATGTCTCTAACTCTTAGTCTTCATGATGTTTTTAACTCAAGCATGATTGAGAAGTCGTTTAGATTACAGGGGGGAAAAAATGCATGTCACCTTGACGGTATTCAACTAGTGTATTTGTCATGTTAAAGTAAAGAAAATACACATCACGTAAACAATTTCACTCATTATAATTGAAAATATCTCTCGTTTCTTCATGTTACACCATTTTACACCATCTTTACTTTATCCTCCTTTCATGGCAGCATAACATATCTGCCGACTTGGATGTTTACCTTCCAGCAATATTTTAGTGTTGCCTTCATTTAATATTGAATTCTTAACTGCCTATTCTTCCTGCTCATCTTCCTCTCCTGACTAAGCAGCAAGCCTGCAGCGCTGGCAGCACTTTACACAGTGGACCTCTACATGCACTCGCACACTCTAACAGTCTTTCTTTCATCTCAACCACACTCATCTCTCTGCTCTCTTTACGTGGGTGCTTCTTGATAATGTTCCTTGCTCTGTCTTTCTCTCCGACCTTTTCCTAGGAAAAACATGTGCCATATATTTGCTGACATTATAAATTTGGACCTCAAAGCTATTTCTAGATGTGATCAGTTGGCATACAAATCAGCAAGCCATGTTCATTCTCAAATACCAGCTGTAGATGGCCAAAGGTAGGCAGGAACTTAATGGAGTAATGTCACTTATACATTCTGGACATGAACTATATGGCGCAAAAGTAGAAAAAAAATCCATTTGCCTGGAACAATGTAATTTCAAATCTTGACCATGGTTTTAAATTAACCCTTTGAGGGACAGCGGTTACTACAGTGGACAGTTTATCATGTTACCACATTATAGGGTGCATGAAAGGGTTAAACACTGATTTAGGAAGCTTGAGACAGAGATTCATGACTTCAGTTCGGTTCAATCGGTTCAGATTTTCTACGTCAGTGTTTTTGGATGACAATAAATCCATTTTGGAAAAATAAGTGAAAACACAATACAATGAAAATATTTGTCTTTAATACAGGTGACAATTAATCAAATAATATAACAAGTCAATATTGCAATATTTAATCTGATATATTTGGCACTGAATAGTTACAAAACTGCACTTTTTCAGGCTTTAAAATCACGTTGTAACTGTGTTCATAAGAAACAATGATTTATGAACAGGCTCTGTAATTGATTGAAAAAACATGTACCGGTACTTGGTCCCTACAAGATCTAGGTGCAGTTGATACAAACCCCAATTCCAATGGAGGATAACGTAAAAAAAAAAAAAAGAGAAAAAAGAATACGACTGGCAAAAAGACAAAATACTCCATGTTCAAAGTTATAAACATTATTTTTGTTGTTGTTAGCTGCGAGGCCATTTACCATCCTCCTAAATACAATAAGGACTTCTTCAATGACTTTTCAAGTCTCTTGCCGAAATCAGGCTCATGTATGATCATATCCTCATAGGGTATTTTAATATCTATGTGTGTTGTCCTGAAAAACCACTGGCAAAGAACTTTTTAAGACTTTTTAATTATTTAAATTTTGTGTAATATACAATATACCAGCTAGACACATTAACAAGGACATACTTTGGACCTAGTTCTTGCTTATGGTTTACCGGTGTCAAACTTGAAAGTCTTAAACAATGAGATTTCCAGTCACGCAAGAATGGGAAAGATTTGCACCGACAAAGCTTCAATAATGTCCTCAATTCCTAAGCGCTTTTTGACTGTTGCCAAAAGTGAATGTGATGTAATACAGTGGTAAACATGCCCCTGCCCCAGCTTTTTTGGGAATGTATTTCA
The DNA here is from genome assembly GCA_901007745.1 of Hippocampus kuda. NCBI lineage: Eukaryota > Metazoa > Chordata > Actinopteri > Syngnathiformes > Syngnathidae > Hippocampus > Hippocampus kuda. The sequence continues at coordinate 12,784 of CAAKHF010011366.1, forward strand.
AGTATTAAATTCTTAATGGGTGACTATTTGCTTAAAAAATAACAATAAATAAAGATGATCAGTTTCACTATGAAATATCTTGGATTTGTAGTGCATTCTGTTAAATGTATTAAATTTAAAAGAATTTGCAAATCAACTTTCCAACTTGATTGGAATTGTGGTTCGTATATGTACATTGCAAACACACAGTATATAGGTCAGTGCATTGAGACGCACTCAGCAACTCAGACACGTTCGTGTTTTCCAGCTGCACTGGTTTGCTCGTTTTTGCTTGAAAAAGGACAAAATGGTTGATCAACACTGTCCTCCACCAAACACAGCTCATGACTCGTTATATACTTCCACACTGACTGTCAGCGCTATCCGTGATTTCGATTAGTCATGCCTGGCTGCTGTCATGTGCAGAAGAACAGGGAAGCCCCTAATTGGCCAGCCCGGGAAGTGAGAGAGCGCATCAGTTGTAGAGAGGGGGACAGAGGCTTTGAGGAAGAGGAAGGGTGCACAGACAAGAGAGCATCTGAGAAGAATTCCATAGATTTGAGCTAGTGTAAAGTTTTCAATATCAAGGCAAGGAAAGTGCTTATTCTTTCTGACCATAACTTCCTTGGTGATAGATATTAACAGGAGAGGCATATGTGTTTAGCTATGGGTTCCTGTCTTCCCTTCTTGAATATAAATTGACACATCACCAGAGGAGTGACTGGGACTTCACAAACAAAGCTGGAGGATGCGGACCTTGGATAACATGCATTATCTGAGAGATTGGATTGGATTGGATTGGATACAATTGAGAAATGGAGCACAACCTATTTGTGGAAATTCTAAGAGGAGTCTTCCTTTCCAGTGCAGGAGCTGAGTTAGAATAAATTGCTTCTGTCCATTCTGCCCGAACGCAAAGACTCAAAGTTTCATCCTTCCAAGGTCCTTTCTGCTTTTCTTTGTACAGCATTTTATTACTTTTGACCTTTTAAGCCACAAAGATGTTGCGATGGTTCATGTGTTCCGAAGGGGAAACACAAGACTGAATATCACACTTCAAGACCTTGCTTTGGTTTTTTTTTTTCGGAGTTAATTCATGAGGTTGTCAAAGCAGCAGGCATGGAAAAGGTATCGGCAAATGTGGATTTTTTTTTTCTTAATGGACTGAAACAAATGAAGAGGAAAAGTGAAAATCAAATGTGACACTGCACCGAGATTTTGGTTGTTCTTTGATGGCATGACCTACATTATGTGGACACAAGTGATTCTGAAGAGCTACTATTTTGTCATGCCGGTAAAGTTGACGCTGCAGTAAGAGGGAAAGAAGTCAAAGACGACAGGACTATCTCATACTGGAAGTTGTGTTTACAGATAGATGTCCGCAGTTATGACGACTTACTTCCACAGCCATGAATTCTGTTGTAGCCCTAAAAAGCCCAGTGGCTCTTCTAAGGGAAAATCTGGCAAAGGGAAGGTCAAGTCCAACAAGAGCCACAATCACTCAAAGCATAGCCAGAAATTTCTGCAAGTACAGACAAATCAATTGCAGCGTTCCCCCGTACACTCACCAAAACACAATACTCATTTGCCAAAAGAAGGATGTCATTCGCCCAAATATCTTCTGCCTTCGCCCTCCCTTAGCTATTACCACATAGCCCCACCGTCTCCAAGTCATCAGCTAGCTCCGCCATTACAGAGCTACCAGGCGGCGCCCCAATCGCCAAATCATCTGCTGCACTCAGCAAGCCACCATCAGATCTGCCTGTCGCCAAGTCATCACCAACTGCAGCATTTTTCTCCAATTCAGCAACAGTTTCACCCTCCAGGCTCTCCAGGTCATCCACTTTCTTCGCCATCGTCACATCAACTCTATCCCCACCATCAGCAGCAGCTGGCACAGACCCATTCAAACAGTCACAATGCCTTGTTCCAAGAGTACCAACAGCATTGTCCGCCTCCTCTGCCGCACTGCTCACAGTCCCTTTCGATCCATCCATTTCACTCACCACAGATACCGCTGTGTTCAGCCCTGGGCGGTTATGGGTGGAGCACATTGCCCACACACCTGGCCAACAGGGCCTCTCGAAGAAATTTCCCAAACTTAAGAGACAGTGTGACAAAGAGTCCCACAAAGAGCAAAACCAAAGAAAAGGCTGGCAGCAGACCGTGGCCCAATGATTCCTGTGTGTGGAATTTACGCTCTCTGGAACCACCCTCTCACATGCACCACTTTCCACAAATACAAGCCCATGTACAGGTAGGATGCATTGGCAAGAAGTCTTCAGATGTTAGACTTTGTTCCGGTTTATATACAAATCAAATGGTTGCTATTACTTTCTTGGATACATTTTTTTTGCATGTGAAACACAGGCCATGTGTTATTTTGCAATATAGGTGCATTTTGTGTTATAGCTGTTCTGAGATCTCACTATCGTACAAAACGAGCTACTTCTCAAAATCTAATGATTTGAGAACAGTTTGAGAAAAGGTGCAAAGGGTTGCATTGTCGTTGTAACTCTAAGTTACCAACTTCACCTTCAGATGAAGCAATTAAGTGATCTTTCAGCTATTTGCACATTGAAATGAAATCTCAATTCAGTTAGTGTACATTACTATCTTCAATAACTAATATTTTTTTATTATTATGTCAATGCAGTGATTTGAATTAATCCTTCATTGTATTATCTATGGAACTGTGGCATAACAAATGGAAATGTGGAAACGATTGAATCATGCTCCGATCGATCAGCCAACAATTGGCAGCGGCCGATTTCCGTGGAAAAGTACGTGATCGGCATACATCAATGCCTTTCATTGCCGATCACAAAAAATGATCACGCGCAGGTCGTACTTTGCAGTCTGCAGCCAGCCTGTGGTGCGGTATAGTGTCCCCTCCCCCTTTCCTGAACAATGCATGTTACAGATCAAACCAGTAACTGAATCATAATTGTGCATTTTCACATTCACGTTCACGTTTTTTTTTTTGTTTGTTTGTTTTGTTTTTTTTTGTAGTTTGAAAGTTCAGTAGTTGAAACATGTTTGAACACAAATAGGCTAGCACGATGTAGCGCTGCCTCCGGTCCTCCTGACCATGAAAGCAGCCACATGTACGTTGACACACAGCACAGTGGAGAGGGAGGCATGCGACTGCGTGAGATGGAGCTGCCCTCCAATACCATGACTTGCTTTCAAGAAAACTAATAGAGGATAGTTCAACATTGAAATATCAACTCCAGCCTTCCTAATAAGATAAGATAAGATAAGATAAGATAAGAAAACCTTTATTAGTCTCGCAATGGAGAAATTCCCAATTCACAGCAGCAAAGTTATGAAAGGAAGAAGTAGAACAACAAAATATAGGAGCTGCTGGAAAGGCAGCCACTCACGCGGCGCCATTTTGAAGTCAAAATAACAAAAATAACACAACACAACACGTAGGACACGTAATTGAAGTTTGAATGTCATCCCCTTATGATGTTTGATATTTTCTCCAGACGCTCCATCTTTGTCTTCTTCTGCATTCCAAAAAATGCTTGTTCGGTTAAGTGAAAAGTCTTAACCGTCCTTAGTTTTAAATGGAAGTCTGAATGGTTGTCTGGATGGGCCCAACACATCAGTCCGGGCTATGTCTTCCACTCGCCCAAAGTAACCTGGTGTAGGCGCCAGAAAGAGGATGAAATGTGCTGCTGAAATATGTCGAAAGCACTGTTTTATTGAGAAAAAAAGTTTTTATTTATTTATTTATTTATTTATTTATTTATTTATTTATTTATTTATTCATTTATTTATTTATTTATTTATTTTACAATTATTTGACCAAAGCAGGGATTATAATCAATTTGTATGTGTTTGCTCACCAGAAATTGTACTTAATTCCATTTCTAAATCATTTTCAAGATTTTTTGGACAGTCAACATATTCTTTCATTTTCTTCTTACATCTTATTCAAGTTCCCATTTCATTTGAATGTCCAGGGGTCAGTTTTCAGTTGTGACAAATTACAGACCAAGCTATTGCAAAACAATGTTGTGATTCAACTCAACACAAAATGATGCTTTATTTGATTTATCAAAACTATAATACCCATATAAAAAATGTGCTCTTGGTTTAATCTGTGCATAAAAACGTTAGAGGCACAAAAAAATGCTACCACTTGTCTGTCGCTGTGAATGTGAACACAGTGATCGGAAATGGGAGGTACTCTGAGTCTTAATTAATGTCATTAGCTTGGCAGTTCTAATTTCATTAGAGTCAAACTCTATCTGATTAACTCAGAAGGCAAATGAAGTTTCATTACATATCCGGAAGAAATGTGGAAGAGTTACAACGTTGTATACAGTATGTGTGCATCACAATTACGCAACACATCTCAACAGCTGCCATCATTTAAATTTGACAATTCTATTTTTTAAATTAATTAAAATGCATGAAATGGCATACAACCTATGAGTGTGATTCCTTTTGTCCAGAATTGAATGGTCTTGTATTTTTTTAATGTATGCATGTTCAGAAAAGTGACAAATGAATGTCTAATATACAGCTGATAGACCTTGTATTGCTATATAAATGTCTCTCATTTTTGTCTATCTTGCCAATTTGATTCATAATGCAAATTGGTAATTGTATTATTGCAGTTATGACCAAAACATCTGCTGATGAAAAAATAAAAGCACTCCTTCGCTTTAACTAAGAATAACTTGTGTAGGCGGTTGCGAGCCAATGGTAATCTGAATGTGTGTAACGAGACGTCCTATTCTTAAATGTTGACATGAGGACTATGACATGAATAGGGCCAACTCTATGGAACACTTTCTAACTGCCTGCACTAAGCAACTTTTGGTTTATGGATTTTAAGTTTATTTAAATGTATGTTAGAGTGTAAAAAAAAAAAAAAAAGAAAATCCATCAACTCTCTACCCCACACACAAACACATGCACTCGCACACAGGCTGTTACATAATTGTGCAGTCTAACTTGGCATGTCACTCAAATCAACAACTGACTGAGCGACTGCATTTTTTGTTTCTCATCCACTAATACACAAATAAATGCACCCAAAGATTCATTCCTTTTGTAGTCATTTAATAAGTAAAGGTTAGATTGAATTTAAAAGGTCAGGTGATATTAGACCACCATTGCTCAGTCACTGAGATTTTTTTTTGGGGGGGATGTAATTCAAATTAATTTTCCGAACTGCTTGGCCTCAATAATAAACAAATATATATATATATATATATATATATATATATATATATATATATATATATATATATATATATATATACATATATACACACACACACACACACACACACACACACACA
>CAAKHF010011367.1:0-16380 GCA_901007745.1 Hippocampus kuda
GTTGATAACCCACATGATTCTGGTTAAATCATACTGTTTGATCTTGACAATATGGTTCATACATGATCACTCAGCCGCGACTAGCAACTCACACGTGTCACTCACACACTAATACACACACAAACGCATGCACACACACACACACACACACACACACACACACGCATGCACACACACACACACACACACACACACACACACACACACACACACACTCAATAAAACTCCCGGCTGCCGTTTCTAGGATTTTAAACATAGGGTGTATGAAATCCAATCGACCATATGTGCACATTAGAGGCAGATTTCACAGATGTTGAAATGATTATAAAGGCGTGAAGGTATATTTAGCGCACAGCTTATGAAGAAAAAAAAATTAAACATGCTCATCATTTATAGACAGAACACACTTTGCTATTTATCGATAAATCTTTATGTAATGTCTTGGAGATTAAGTGGGATGTCGGCTCATCTGGAACTCCAGCATCAAGATACACATAAAGTACACGTGGTGATTTTTTTTTTTTAGTGCACGTGACCGTTGTTGGGAGCGGCGAATGTTTGGTAAAAAGATTTTTGGTTGTGTTCCAGGAAGATTCCACATCCATGAGCTTTATTTGACATGCATGCGGGGGGAAATAAGTAGTTTAACCCCTCCTTAAATAACAGACATTCAAGTTTTATCTGCCTGATAACGTGTGAGTTATAGAAAATGATAATTACATTATACACTAAGTATGGATAGATACTAAAGTGCTCCAAGGATGGCCGCCGAGCTATTAATGCCCAATGGGTCAATAAGCAGGCAGCGTGCGGAGGATAAATCGATGGTGCATTTGTTGATTCCAGCGCAGTGCAGCCTTCCCGTAGTGGGTCCCGTACACAATGCATGCAAACACGTCATGGACAAACAATGCACATTTTTCCTTTTTCCTAACACACGATAGAGAATAGTTCCCAACCAGTAGTAATAAAGACTAAATCACAGATGAAATCAAGGAAATGATTTCAAAAGATCAGAGGAAATAGTGGCAGATGTGAGGAAAGGGACCGAGATAGAAACAAATCTCCATAATGACGGCATGCACTAACAGATTGCGTCATATCCACTTTCCTACAGTGTGGTGAATTCAGTGGAAAAAGAAAGTTAGCAGTAGGTTTGATTTCAATCCTCACAGAGAATGTCAAAACTTACTATCAGTCCGTTTGCGTGTTGCTGTTCGTTACTTTGGTCCTTAAAATTTTAAGAAGACAATGTTAGACTACTGACGTAGATTTCATGTCATTTAGCAATTTGCCACATGATGGAATCTTTTCATCACATCACAAAATACGTAAGTAAAGAGTAGATGGAATCATTGTGGTTTATCTCAAGTTTTTTTTTCTCCCCACTTTAAAAAGTTGATGTGATGAAATGATTACTTGGGTTATATTCTCAATGCCCGCTGACCCAAGCGGCAACCTAAAGCTGGGAACCACCCCAGAAATACACACAGATGTGGTCACATGATGATTACAGGGAACTGTCACACCCAAGCAGCAATAACACCCTAAGAAAAAAAAAAAAAAATAGCGAGCAGGTAGCAAGGTATCATATCACACTTACCTTGGCAATTTGCAGCAGAACAATACAGTGCTTGATGGACTCTACCATACTCTGGGAAAAAAAAGCCAGCGTAACAAGGAAATTAGTAAGCAAGAACTGAAATACAGGAAGGAAAGTGTGTTAAGTTTGGACTTACACAAGTAGTCTCCTTCAAATTTTCAATTTTCTGAAAGACAACATGTGAAATGCTATAAAATCCAACATGAAGAAAATAGTAAAAAAAAAAAAGAAAAAAAAGAAAAAGGATTTTATTTTCTGTGTGACCTTGGGGGTTTTGGGGGGAGGATGTTGACTGTCGATGTGCTCCGCTGACTGCTCGTGAAATGTGCTTAACATTCACATAGTGAGCAATTCCAGTGATAACAGGCCTTAATTCATCAAATAAAAAGTATTTGCCTTCGGGTTAAATAGTATCAAACTGGACAGCAAGCAAACTTGACTGCATGCCGATTTTGTCCGCACACATTCATAAGCTGCTTTGAGCAGCTCTTTGTTCCTTTGCCTTTTTCAAATGAACCTTTTTGAAATGGGGAAAAACATCATCTCTCTTTCTTGTACATTCATGGTCAGACTGCGTTCTGTGATTTTGGCCAGGCCTCTGATGGTGGCCAGAAAAAGAACAAGGAGAGCAGATAAAAAGGAGAGCATTTGCTGGTACTCACCCTGCGAGATTCATCCTCTTTGCAGTCCTTGATCTTCTCATCAAAAAGCTGGCAGAATGACAGAAATCACAATGAATTCACTGGCTGCATTTTGTGCGACTGCAACATGGGTCTCGGAGATTCTACTCATATTGCTTCAGCTCCAGCAATACATTTTTATTTTAAACGCCTATACTATTCCAGAATTTGAAGCCTATAAAAGGCGAGCAACCTTATCTTGATGGAGACTGTCATGCAGAACTATGTCGTTTGAACCGATGTCATGAATAAAATCAGGGCAGAGTGTGAGACCTCAGGTCAGCGAGCGTCAAAGTATTAACTCCTTGTGTTTTGAATTTCCTTTCCTTTTATTTATTTTTTGACAGTACGGGGATGTGCTGCTAAAGAATATTAATAAGATGTTAAGTGAAGTACATTGAAAGCATTCTGACTCTCGTGTTTGTATGTGCATTGTCACTTGTCAAAATAAGTTATTCTGTGTGCAAAATATATCTGTTATAATCTGTTGGACCACATTTTACACAATAGGACAGAAAGAATCACCTGGAATGGTGCTTTTGCCTTTTCTTATTTTTTTGTTTTTGTTTTCAGGTCTTAACATGGTCAGAATCATTTTTATAACAGTTAGGAAAGTTGACATGATTTAAAACATTTCCAGTCCAGTTTTATGATTTCAACAGCTATATCCTTGAATACTTTTTTTCATGACATTATGTCCAGTGGGGAAAAATTGACAATACCGAGCCAAATGTAGAAAACTTCATATTGTCATAGATAATGAGAATTTAAATGTGAGTTCTGTCAGTTTTTTTTTTGAACAGCGATTCATATTCATTGTCCTGTAAAAACGATCTTGTTTAGAGCTGTCACTATAGAATATTTTTAGAATTATTTTAAATATCGGTTTGGTTTTCGTATGATTCGATTTTAGTCAGACCTTATGCAAATCAAGGTCCCACTATAGAGACAAAAAAAATGGTAGCAACTCAACCAACCAAGTGTGATATACTGCATGTAAGCGAGGTCAGCTCTGTGTGTTCCAAGAGGGTATTTGCTGTTCTACCTTTAACTGGTCAATCAGAATCTGTAGATAGGCATCAGCTTCTGCAAGTTTTCTGTCAAAGTCTTGGACACTCGGTACAAATCCCGTCTCCGTCTCCTGTGTTTGGAAAAAGGACATTAAAAAAAAAAAGGTTAGCAGATTATTCGGACAATCCAACCAAAAGTCTACACAAACATCAACAGTTTGGGAGAATCTTCCAGTAACACACCACACCGGTGTTCATACAAACACCTTTGTTCGCAGCCTTGCCTGTGCAACAGACCAGCAGGTCTGTCTGGGATCAGAGCATTCAGGTTCTCAGAAACACAATCAAGGCAACCAAGACAGGGCAGCTGAAAGTGTGTATGTGTGCCCGCAAATTGACCGCGCTGTACATAATTGTTGGTTGATTAAAAACAGACTTAATCCAGGCACAGAGCAATCCAGTTAGGGACAATTGAATTACATAATGCCCATTAGAAGGTCATCACAAGATGAATGGCAGAGGGGGATGAACTGGGGCATCTGTCTTGCTTTCCTTTAAGTACAATGGAAACTCTAAAGTCCAACTGCAAAGTGGTCGAAATTTGGAGTGCTAGCAAAATGTTCTGGGAAAATATGCCCCAAAATCAAAAGGAGATTAATCCATCATCGCGCACGGCATCAGCTCAGCAGCAGCCGCCAGAACGGAATCGGTGAGTGGAAGGAGGAGTGTGATTATAACCATTAAAACAGAAAAGCTACTAAGTGCCTGGCTGCTCAGTGTTAATTCATTGAACTAAGCATAGGTTAACATAAAAGGCATGTAGCTGAAAGCATAATGACATACATGAACATAAGGGGACGCCAATGGCAAAATCACTTTATTCTTATTCCTTTTATTTTATTTTTTACTTAGACTAACTTATAAATTGAGCAGCATAACAAAACAGCTTGTGCTAGCCTTTGGAAGTTCCACTCTTACCAGAAAAATTCAGCTGACACAAAAAGAGGAAAAAGTGCAGATTAATGTGCACAAATAAGACTTCCCTAAAAAAAACTACACACTCACGCGCGAGCACACACACACACACACACACACAATTGCCTCAAACAACAGAGAAAATATATTAAAACCCAGGCAGATCATTTTGCAAGAAGAACAGTAGATGTTGAGTCTGCTGAGCAGCCGGCCACACATTGCACAGCAGCACTCACATGGAATCCAATCACGTAATCAAACCTTTGCAGCCGATACGCCTGCTCTGATTTTGTTCTGTCGCTCAGTGCTGGCGTGTCGTGGACCTGCAGGGCTTTTTCCTCCTGCTAAAGTGCATCTCACGGGGACGTGAAGAAAAGCCATGAGCAGCCAAACGCCGCCCTTGTCATCTATTTAAAAGTAAAAAGTGCACTCTCTTTATAGGGAACAAAGTCTGTGTTAGCTCAGCTTCCATCAAGCCTGCGGCAAACTAGCCAAACTTCCTCAAAGGGGGCAAAGGTGGTTTCACTGTCAACATGACGGGAAAAAGTAGGTGGCTGCATTAGAGCCTGAACAAAAAGAAATGCAAATCAACACTACTGAGGTCAATTTAGGTGATTAAATGCATTGAACACTGTCATAATATAAAGCGCTGTACTTATCCAAACTGCGCAATCATTTTGACGAGCTAAACAAACATACGGCGGCACGGTGGAGGAGTTTTGCACATCCACCAAACAGTTCTGAGGTTGGGGGTTCGAATCTGGACTCGGGTACTCTTGTAGGGAGTTTAAGATAAGATATCCTTTATTTGTCCTACATGTTCTCCTCGTGCTTGCATGGGTTTTCTATGGGTGCGCTGGCTTCCTCACAAATTCCAAAACATGCATTCACGCCTGAGGACTCGAAAGGGGTGTTCACACAGCAACTTTTACTCCGGTGTAGCACCGGGGCTACCCCCGTAGAGTGTTCACACGTACTAAGTTATACCGGCGTAGCCCCTGAAAACAGCTTAAACCGGAGCAAATTTAACCCTGCTCAGAAAGTGGTTTAAAAATTTACTGCGGAGTAAATGCTAGTTTTCTATTGCACCTCCCCTTTAAGTTGTTTTTGGAATTTGTAAATTGTTCATTGTTCACATTCAAAAAAAGATTCCATTTTAAATCTTGTAAATGTTTGAAGCCTGAAATGTGGCAAAAGGTCAAAAAGTGGGGCTATTCCAAAGTGAATAGAATTGTGATTAGTCGTCCTGCTTTTTTGCCCAATAAGAAAAATAGCCCACAAGTATTTTATTAAAAACAAACAGATAATAGAAAGGAATGAATTAATCAGCGAGTGCATCGTGATTTTCTGCATTCATTCCTCTTAGTGTGCATGGTTAAAAGATCCACCAAATTTGGCCGAGAAACAGCTCATATATCGGTCACAAGTCAAGTATACAATTACAAAGCTGCTGTTTTAGACTGTAAACACGATTCTGCAGACACGTCACATGCTCACACCATCACGGTTTCTTAATATAACGTGCACCGGCATGCCCCTGCACTCCCCCTTACTCCACGGAAGATGTCGTCAAATCTGTGAGTGCTGGTGCCACATTCACATTGGGAAAGACTTCACACACAAAAACAAGCTCACACCACCAGACTTGACAAACAGCACTGCTCTCACACCCTGCCCCTTTTGTGTTTATCTTTCCATGTTTGTCCCAACACCGCACTGCAACCGTTTTAAGTTGTTGCTGTGATGCAGAAATGTTTTTGTGTGTTACTTACAGGGTTCCGCCCTCCAATAGACATGTTTAAACTACACAGATTTAGTCCATCGGGCCATGTAAACCTGACACGGGATTTTTCTTCTGCCTCTTGTTGTGCACCGTCATTTCCCTCCTCCGACAGCAAACAAGGCACCCAGCTCTGGTCCAAGTTGCCGCTCTTTCTCACTCTTGCCTCCTCCCGCTCTTTCTTAAAGGAACAATAAACTCTTGGGCTGCTCCGCAATACGACAATATTCACTGCAGCAACCTTCAGAGCGAGTTAGCCAGGCAGCCACAGTTGATCCTGTCTTATCTTCTATCAGCAGGGCGTTTAGTATGAGACGGAGTTAATCCGCGACCCTCCCCTGGCAGGAAAGGCGCACTTCCTTTCACGTAGGCAGTGGTGAAAACACACGAAAAGGAGCAGCAAACACTGACAGGGGCAAGTATCACTAATGTTTGCTCCTATTGGCTGAGGCAGCCAAGGCAGATGTTTGGTTGGACCAGCAAGCAGCTCTGAGATTGGAAAGAGTGCGTCACATGACGCTATGACAACAGCATAGGCCTGTGTGTGCGTGTATGTCTGTATGTGTATATACTGAGCAATGCACTTAAGCTCATCAGAAGGCTTTACACCTCAATGGGCGTTGGTGGTGGTGGTGGTGGAGAGCAAATAAAGAAGAAGAAGAAAAAAAAGGGAAGCATTAACAATGGAACCTCTTAATGATATGATGGAATAAAAATACAATTAGGTTTTAGGGAGGAGAAAGAAAACTAATCTTGGTCATACAACATCAACCAACCAACCAACAAACAAATAAATGCATGAATAAAACATTTGCTGGTCCTGCATGCTTTAAACAAATTCAAACGTATTAAGTGAAACAAACTATTCCTTAGTGCTTGTCCTTGTGCACACAACACTCCAAATAAGAGTCAAACAGTGCTTGTTTCAAGCTGCTCGAGTTACTCCCAGTTGATGTCTACTGTAAAACTGACACACAGAACACCACCAAAAATTAAACCTTGAATATTCAAACACTCAAACCATATAATTCCTTCTAAGAAAAGTCCACTAAGCTTCCTGTGCCATTTTAGATTCCTACACATTCTTTCTTTATTTTTAAGAGTATACAGACAAGTCTGACTGATGTTAAGCTAAAACCTCTTCTGTCCAAATTTGTTCACAAATGTGGTTAGGAACACAATGTGCTCATCGCAAAAACTGCTCATTGGGAGCGGAGCGGAGGGGTTCAGAGTAGGCATAGATGGCAACAATGTAATTAAAGCCTGCCGCACAAGGAGTGCATCATTTCTGATGACTTGACTTCATAAATCACACTTTAACATTCTGAAATGTCATAAAAGTGTAAAGATAAAAAAATGAATAAATTACAAGGTGAATACATTGTTATACGTTGCACTGGGCCCACATCATTACAGTACCTCCGATGACGCATGATGGACACAAGGAAATGTAGAAGACTACTGCTTGTGCTTGGTTACTTCTCATTCACACTATACCAGACTTTGCAGTGTACATTTTGTTCATGACTGCCGTAGTCTCTCTTAGTCATAAATTCAATTATGGAAAAAATAAATAAATAATTCTGACACACCAGACTTTCTGTGTGGTGGTCGTGGCAGTCCTTGACTATGTCACACTACACAAGGTAACGACGTTTGTTTTACAACTCATGACTCAAAGAATTGGCCACGACAGTGATCGTTTGCCTGCAACATGTCTGTCGGGTTCAAATCCGGCAACAATCGTGTAGTCTGAGCTCAGCATAAGACTGAGATCCTCCCACAACCTGGAGGATACGTGCATCATCTTTTCCAGTGGTAAATTGTAAAATACCAACAGGGAGAAATAAGAAATTTACATTAGCAGGCATTAAAACCAAAACCCCGCAGCTATATGGGTCTTATTGTGTCGGAATTAAAAGGACACACACTGACAGACAAATATTTATAAAAACACATGCATGATTTCCTACCCGGAGTTGGAGGGTGTGCCGCAGGATCGTTCCCTCTAAGGCGTGGATCCACTTCTCTCGCTCGTCTGCATCTCTGGCTGCGGCCACAAGCATACAGACACGCCCTGTGAGCTATATTTCTGACATGGATTTATCAGTAGACATTACATATTTGGACATTGAAAACATGCAGTTCGTGATAAGACAATCTAAGTAGATATTTTTAGGATGGCGTTTAAATTCTGCACTGCAAGACAATCTGCACTGTGATGTCACATGCTTGAAATGTTTACATTTGGGTGAAATAGAGCAAGACAAAGCTACACCCTCATTGCACACACACACACACACACACACACACACACACACACACACACACACACACACACACACACACACACACACACACACACACACACACACACACACACACACACACACACACACACACACACACACACACCACCCTCAAACAGGCTGACATTGAACATTGACCCAAAACAACCCGATAACATGGGCATGACTTGTGGTACCAGAGGCACCAGGGAGTGCTCAACACCTTCATTTAAATTCATGAGAGAACCGGTCTTAAAGAGACCATCCAACATAATCAGGTGCTTTAATGTGGCCTATTTCAATTTGAAATTTTGTAATTCAATGAAATTTAATCATGAATTCAATTTTGGCTTCTCAAGAGCAAAAACATTATAATTGAAGAAAAACAATGAATCCGCAGATTCATTGCGGAATGGCGTGGCACGTTTGCAAGTTCCCAAGGTTGTGGAAGTGCCCTGAATGCACCGAGTTGTTTGTGTTTTGATGAATGGGTAGGTGGCTATGAAGATCGTTTTGAGCAGTTGATTTTTAAAAGTTGAATGAATAAAGTTTTGAAATCAATGAATAATAATGTTATTGTGAGTTCAACATCGATCAAAACAACTGTGGTTATTGTCTACCCCCACCAATAATCGCTCAGTCCTAGTTTGCGGAAATGTTTAGAACAGGAATAAAGAATTTCACACTGAATTGACCTTTTCAACACAAATTTGTGCCGCTTCACTAGACTGCTCTGAGAATTAAGAAATTAAGAAACCCTCCCCTGAAAAACAGGTAGCCATTTTAGACGAAACACTCAACCTACTGGTGTATAGTACTAACCATTGCAGAAATCTAAAAAAATGTATTTTGGCCATTGCTAATGCTCATAATTTAGGGTTGCTGTGGCATGTACCCGACATCAGGTAATGGTCTAATCCATTTGATATCAGCAATCGTAACACTAAGACGGCGCATCAACTGATGGATTGATGAGTTAAGACAGGCTGAACAGTGCCAAGAAGCTTTTGAACAAACGAAATAGACAGTTTAGGCTCAGGCCAACCCACTCAGAGAGCCCCTCGCTTCTTCCTTAGCCTGAATAGACTCTCCAGAGGAAGAGGTTACTGAGGCTAATGTTATTTAGCTCCATTCTTTGGAGCTAAATTGAAGTAGCACTGCTGCCTTGATATACATTTTGCCAGAGAATACAAGCTTTGACTAGCACGTTTTTGGATTTCTTTTCTCCTGAAGAAAGGAATAGTGCAATCATGTTAATGTGCTCAGACAATTATGTCTTCAAAAACCAGACAGATGCATGAAAGACTTCGAACTTCAAAAAAGCATACTTTTGTAATGCCTCGTGAATTTAAGAGGAAAAATGTAAACTTCAAAAAGTAAAATAAATCTCGTCTTCAGCAAAATACATGAATTGGAGCGATTTCTATGTAAAGAGGTCAGGCTATTGAACTTAACATTTTCGTTTCAAATGCTTAGCGTCTGCTGTCCCCCATCTGTCCAAAATGCATCTGAATTATTCGTCCCGCCCTTTTCTTTCCTCATCCCTCCATCTTTCCACCAGCTGATGTTTGTGTGCATGCTCCAGGGGGACGGCGAACCTATCAACACTGCCAAGACCCACACTGTGCTGCAATGACAATGCAGCATAGTGGGATGAATATAAATGCCGATCACATGCGTTCATTTGGGCTGAACGGCTCATGGGTAACTACCAGACAAAATGCTGGGGGGTGTTATTGAAAATTGAGCCCATGTGGGTCATATCAAGACACGGCACGGAACCGTCAGAAGGAGTGCTCTTGCGTCTGACAAAAGTGGACAGTGAAGACAGGAAGGATGGCGACGGTAGATAACAGGAGGTGAATGAGAGTGGAGGAAAAGGGGATGCTAAAAGGCTCTCAGGTAACTCAGACACCGCCAGCAGAGAGGGGCCGATTAATAATGGATGCTCCTCTAAATAAAAGCACAGTAGAGACGGAGACACAATCGAAGCTGGCACAGCAGCTGAATAACAACTACACTTCTGCTTATAAACTGGATCGTCCCACAGGAGGCATCGTGCATTAATCCCAGAAAAAAACCTAGTTAGCTAAAGAACAATTTGACAGGAAAAAAATAAAACACACAGCCCTATATTCATAGTACTGAGGATTCAGAGGGACTGACAATCCAGCACCTTAGGACCAGGATCATTTTACTGCGACAGAAGAATCTCCTTGGCACAACATCCTGTGCATCACATCTCCTAGCTAAAAGCCTGTCTTAATGTACGACACATATCAGGCTTATTTTCCATTCATTTCCCCAACAACGCCATCATCCAAACTAGGGGATGGATGTTGGAAAATAAATTATTTCACAGAAGTTGTCTTCATTTTGGGAATGCTATTATAAAAAGGGGCACGTACTGAGGAGAATCATACTGCTTGCAGACGTTGAACACAACTCAAAGGCGAAGTCAAATCTAAAACGTTCTTTACAATAATTTGTTGTATGAGCCCTCATGAGTCGAAACATGGCATTCTAACTGTATTCTGCATTCTGTTGCCTCCCCATTTAAAATGAATGGGGGATTTTTCCAGCGGGCCACTTCACCATCCCGCAGCCGCTTTTAGCAACCAAACTGCGGCTTTCACACCACGTACCTCCCGGTTGACTTAGTGTTGGCGGATTAGGACTTAAATAGCAAAATCCACTTGTTTTTATTCATCTCAGGGGGGTGGCTATTTTGCCACATGCTGTTGAAAGAAAATGGTACCACAGTGCCTAAGGGCTCTACTTGTGAATGTCACATGGCCAAACCCAGAATATAGGTGAACCATGATGGTCGTTACCCAAGCCCTTCGGCACCGTGCAGTCCTTTTCAGTTGACAGCAAGTGGCAAAATGGCCACCAGGTGAGATGGATTAAAACAAGTGGATATTTCTGCTTAATTCATATTCCGAAAATGCAAAATTAATCAGAATGCACTGTTTTGGCTGGTGGGGGGTGCAAAGCACATACTGTAAAAATTACTTTTAACTTTACTTACTTAATGAATAGAGAAGATCAGTTAAGATTCTGAGATGAGTTATCATACCCTGACTTCAAACGTATTTGTGCACAATTACTTCAGTCCTGAAAATGTCTCCACCAAATAAAATAAAACAGAGCATAGTCACACTTTCTCAACAATAGGTGGATGTGTAAGACTGCACACAGCCCATTCACTATCACACCTGACTAAACAAATCCACCTTGCAAAGCACAAAAATACCCTTGAGCTGCAGCAACAAAACCAATACGCCTAAGTGACACAGGAAACATCGCTCTGCCTGAACTATAAATCCCTGATGACACGTAATCAAAATCCTCTTCTTCTCCGTCTTTTCGTCTTAGTTGTTGACATGCATGTGGACCAAGCCAGGGGCGGTTTTCTCCTTACCCTTCCGTTTGTAGAACCACAGCATACAGCTTCGGAAAACAGACATGGGAGAGGGCATGGAGGATGTGAGAGGGGCGGGGGGCCCATGGACTGTGGCGGGTGGGTGCTGGTGATGAAATGGGAGGTGAGGTGGTAGGCAGTGAGAAGAATAAATGTACACCAGTGGAGGGATGCAAGAACGGATGCAAAGGAAACGGGACTGCTGCTAGCTCAAAACCTGGTGGGGTGATGTAAGAAAAAGTGCCTGCGGTGCACTGGCTCGAGAAGAAGGAAAGGTTGGCACGGCTAGGATGTGGTTGCGGAGGGGTGATGCCGTTGCTGGGAGCAATTCCTGTCCCGATGGTCAGACAAACTGTGTTTTTTTTTTAACGCTGCCAGGAACGGCAGGCTTCTAGTGAAGGACGAGTAGAGGCGGCAGCCAGCAGAGACCTGAGCTCAGCTTCTAGCTCAGCAGTATTCCCTTATTAGTCCCAGAGGCGCAACTGCAACACACACAAGCAGCAATCTTCGCACTCAGGAGTGCTGAGGAAAACAGATTGCTCCCTTGTTTCTGTTCCCGGAATCTACACAGTGGGCAGCGGAACAAATCTCCTTCATCCAACTTCATGAGGCTAGGCCATGTTCCACTGGACGGGTGAAAAGCTTCAAATTGCTTACAGTACGCTTTTACTGTGCACGCTTCCTGGCATTTGACAAGACTGATCCAAGTCTTTCATAAGACGGGGAGGGAAAGGGAGCAAGAGTGAGAGAGACTGATGGGGCAAGCGAGCAAATGAACAGCAGCAATGGAGAGTGTGTGTGTGTGTGTGTGTGGGGGGGGGGTAACCACAGAGAAAGAGAGCCGGCAATGGAAAAAAACGGCCAAATTAAAAGAGAGTCAGCTCACCTTGGAAATGGAAAGTCTTCTGGTCCACTGTAATGGTGAATGTGCTGTCGTCCTCGTCATCGATGCCGATCACAGCGCCCTGGGCAAGAGGAAAGAGAGAGTGAGCGTGAGAGAGACACGACCCACTTCACTTTCCTCTCCTTTAGAAATTACCTTTCCTCCAATCTCAACTGCTTCAAAAAAAGCTCATCCCCTCCTGCCATATCTTTCTCCCTCACACGCACAAAATCCTTGTGCCCTTTGGAGTGACGGAGGGAGGAAAAAGTATGAAGAGGAGGGGGTGGGATTTTGGAAAGCAGGAGGAGGAGAAAGGCGGGGAGAGGAGGAGAGGAACAGACACACAAGGGACAGGCAGCCAACAGATTAAAAGGACTGCAGAGGAACAAAACTGCTGGCAACCTAACCGGGTGTGTGACTCACAGCTGCTTACTGCACAAACCAAGGAAGGGGCTGTAAATTGGCAACTCCTGATGGCTGGACATGAACTAAAGGAGTTTAAGGTTTCATATTTATGTTAGCATGTTTCCTACCAAGCAAAAAAAAATGACGACAGATTTTCACAAAACTTGGTCAAAGGCATGGCGTGGCCTCAAGAAGAAACCATTACATTCTGATACGGCTCCAGGAATCTTAGATACATTACTGTCAAGTCTTTCCCTTTAGTTGTTACGCAGTTTGCAACCGCCCTTTAATGCACATTACCGCCTCCTACAGAATTGGAGTTGAATAGTAACGATCATCCATAAAAATACAAATGGTAAGTACAGGACAGTACAACTTCCAAGGTCCCGGTGGCTGTTGGGAAAAGTGGGTGTGTTTAGTCTGCCGGGGCGGTATAGGGGTGGCTTCTCTCTTTATGATGTAGAAAAGTAAGGTCAGAGTCATTTTCTTGGACTGGGAGGGGCTGGTGTTTAGAAAGCAAGAATGAGCAGGAACACTCCGAGATGGGTGAACGGAGAAAAACACCACTCTTAAGAGTGTTCTTAGTGACGAATTAGCATTTTAACTTGGCTAAAAGATCAACAAAGTTGATTTTGCATGATATGTATGTGGGAGGTTGGGAGGGGTATTTTAAAGCCTAGAGGCAACACGTAAATCCAAAGGCACATACGAGTAGCCAGCAGGCTTGCCTGTTCCAACTGCTCATCAGGGGTGGTAAACAGGATATAGGAGTGTTGTCAAAGTGATCATTTTAAAAAGGAATACTTTCAGGGGTTTTTGTAAAATAAAGTGCTGCAGATTCACATTTGTTTCCTACCTTGTGAAATCATTGATAATAATTGTGAGCAACCATTAACACGATCAGTGTCTTCCTACGGGCATTTAATTATGGTAATTTCAGATACCCGTATAAAACTGGTAGCCAATTGCATTACTCAATACCCGAGAAGTAGCTCTTAGTTTAAAAACAGACTGGTGACCTCTGCTCTACATGCTGCTTTCTAACAAATCTTTTGACAGGCTTTAAATAGTTCCCCCACACCCCCAACAAAGATTATTTATAATTACACAGAAATAACCAAAATTACTACCAATTAATCACAGAAGACAAATAAAGATAGTCTTATTAACATGTGTATAAATGAGATACACTTGGTAGCATTTATAGTGGATGTTAAAAAAAAACGTAATGTTACAAATGATGGAAAAGATTAAAATACATCAGAGATGAAGCAAAACAATTCCATAATATTTGTAAAAACATCTAGCCTTTCCTGTTACTCATGCAATGGAATGGAATAATATTTACTGGCTACATTGCGGTTGACCCAGTACAAACAGTCGGCACACAAGGAATGTTCCTAACCATAAAGGACCAAATCGTAAATTTGGATCAATAAATGACTGCAGGGCACAAAGTGTTTGACTTGGTTAATCATTTATTGAAGGGCAATAATGTAGTATTCTGAACTATAACCTCTTCACATCAATGGTTTGTTTAGGTTGTTGCTTTTGTGTGTGTGTGTTCGCGACTTTACATTCAAACAAGTGTAGCATTCAAAGATATAACTGGACGAGACTGGCTTCCCCAAACTGGCATGAAACGTGCAGAGCAGTGTAAATTGGTTGAACAAAGAATTCGCTGTTATATTCTTGTCAAGGTTATGTGGCAGGACAAAAAACTGCAACACACTCCTCTCAAGCAAGGCGAAGGCGGTGTTTTGCAATGCTTGAACTGTGGGTGAATTTTTGTAATGTGCATATCATGTTACAAAGCTCCACGTGCTGGAATGCACGTTTAATCACTACCTCAATATCCCGAACTTTTGATCATTTTTATTTTAAGATTACATAATGATAATTGGACAGCTTTAACATACTGCCATCTAGTGGCGGAATAACGGGCACAACAAAACCTTGAGGCTCTCAAATTGGACAAAGTTGTCTCCTCATTTATTACCCAGGGGCGTATTTAGTCATTTGGGGGGCTAAAGGAAAACCAGTCACGGGGCCGCTACGTCCATGTAATATAAATATTTGGAATATTAATGTTGATATCAACTAAACGGAGTGAATTTGTGAAAATGGTCCCATTTCCTGAGCTAGACAGGGTCCTAAAAACCTTTCTTGAGAATTATTACCTCACAAGTGAATCATCAATGCTCTTACTTTGATCAATAATAAAAGTATGTTTTTATGATTCTTTGTGATAAAAAAGCGCCACGTGCGTCATACTCCATTTCTTCTGTCCTGCACCTCCTCAACTCAAACTGACCACCGTGCTATGCTATTAGCAACAGTGTCTGGCTGTTACTGTTATCAATTACGCACATTTAGTTGAAGTCTTTCGTAGATTTGATAAGTACGACCGTTTATTTTCTTCATGCCGTCTCCTCTTCTCCGCTCTACTTCATTTTCCTCACAGTACACCAACTTTGTTTTCCGGCACATGTGCAGCAAGGATGTGGAATAGTTCAATACTTTAGAGGGCGGCGGGGTTGAGAATGTGAATTATATATACCAAAAAAATACTTTAACCACCATACGGGTGGTCCTCACTTCACGGTCCTGGCATACAAACATTTGTAGGTTATGAATTACAGGTGGCGTTAGAACGTGTTGCCATGTGACGCAAGATCATACTCAGTTACCATCGCACTTACTGCTTTTTAATTTGTTTTATATTTGTGGCCGAGAGGTGTTTTCCATGCAGACATTTACTGTAATTATGATTTTATTGCTGTGTTAGCATAAGTTAGTGATGGACTTCGGCGCATTGTCTTACACTGCCATCGTAGGAACCAACACCTTCATCAGGCGAGGACCTCCTTCATCACTGTCTTTGTGGAAGGGTGCATGTAAATGTATCTTGGGTTCAATTCTTTCATTCAATTCTTCATGCCGTGCCATCCTGGATTTGGTGGCTCCTTCAAAAACTGTGCTCCCAAAACCTAAACCCGAGCCTTGGTTTAGCGACAAAACTCGCGCGTCAAGGCAGGGATGTCGCAAAGCAGAACGTAAGTGGAAAAAAGACAAATTACATGTCTCTTATCAAATTTGGAAAGACTGCTGGCGTAACTACCAGCTCACCGTAAAAGAGGCCAAAAGAGAATATCTGTCGGACCTTATTCAAGCTAACCGTCAAAACCCACGCGCACTATTTAAAACGATAGATTCTCTACTCAAACCCCCTCTGCCTACTTGCTCGGATTCTTCACCCGAGATGTGCAACAGATTCCTTCAGTTTTTCATTGATAAGGTCTCCACAGCTAGGACTCCGGTCTCAAATACCG
>CAAKHF010011368.1:5613-19869 GCA_901007745.1 Hippocampus kuda
TTTTTTTAATGGGACCCCCCCCCCCCCCCTTCCCCCCCCCCCCTCCCCTCCCCAACAAGAAGCAGAGCCCCAAGCCACATATCATGTGACTAATCAGCTGGTTTGACAATAATAAGCCAAACAATGCTACCAAGGCGTTTTAACATATAAAATACCGCCGTTTTTTCTGCTTTATTCCACATATTGGCGTCACCTAATTGGCACGTAATCGCCCAACTTTCGCTTTGGTTAGCCTTAGCCTATTAGCGATTGCTAAACGTAATACTCGCCCCCAAAAAGGCGACAACGTCACATGAGGTCAATGCCTTTAAGAGTTACAACACACAAGCTGATTCATTAATTGGGAAAAGACTGTACTACCAGACACGACTGTGTTTTATTTTGAGATAGAGCTAATGACTATTGTCGGCCTTGTGGTGATACTTTTCCATTAGCTATCTTAGAAAATGCCAAACGCGTGCGTAAGGTTTGCGTCAAGCTAACACAGCGGATGCAGTTTTTTTCTTCTTCCCCATTTGTAGCTTTGTCAAGGATAAAGACATAATTTTCCGTACCTTTAATCCCCGCCATCTCCCTGGACAAAGGATCGTCACACAACAGCTCCTCCTCGCATCCGCTGCAGACTGCGTCGGAACCTGGAGCATTTCGGTGTCGACCGAGATGCTTTCAAAGACTAGCACGAGTGTCGGAATAAAATAAACTGTTCGATTGCTCTCGACGACTCTAAAAAAGTCATGGTGGTGTTTAGTTTACATATCACTATTTGAAAACGGCTTCTGTCGAGGGATTTAATCGTGCGTTGTTAATTTCTGCAGCCAGTTAGGAATACGTCATTGTTTTGATGAGAACTTTTGTGCTCTTAACCCGCTCTTGATATGTGTATACGAGCATAGCAATGCTGTACTTTAAAAAATAAAAACAATCACATTTTAAAATGCAACTGTACTCCAGTAGTTGACAAAATACTTGCATACAGAATCCCGAAAACCAATAATAACATACATATTCGTGTTACGTCGACAACCTAGGGATGGAATTCTGTCAAAAAAAAAAAAAGGACTTCGTTGACATGTTCATCATAAAACCTCTACAGCAACGCGTTGGCAAGTATGGAATTTATTTACAACAATTATGATATAATCAAATATGAAAATATTGATTGACCGAAAGTTTCAACTCGTTTGGTGTTAATCCGGATGTAGATGTTTCTACTTCCCACTGTCGCTCAGTAGTTCCACTCATCAAAGATGGCGAGCGGGGGGCCACCCACGGCCGCACTGTGGACCGAAGTGAACCGGTGCGGACAGAATGGAGATTACACGAGAGCCTTGAAAGCGCTTACAAAAAGTAGGTGGCCTTGCCGCAAGCGAAGAACATGTTGTCGACTTATGTCTTGAGTGTGTGCTAACTTGTCAGCGGTGCTGCGTGGCTAAGCTAACGTTTAACTCCCCTGGCAGCTGTTAGCATGTGGCTATGCTAGGGCCCTAAATCATCCAGATGTCACTTTTCGTTCGTTTTTGCTTTTATGTGCCCTTATATATATATATATATATGTGTGTGTGTGTGTGTGTGTATTTTTCAATAATTAAGTTGTACTATAAGTTCCCTGTGTATTATGCAAGGCTGTGGTGTTAATGTTGCACTGCCTTCTCGTGGATTGTGACGTGTCGATTTCATGACAGTAGATTGATATTACTGTTCATTTTTTAACAAATAATACATTGCCATTCTAATTCTCTCGAAAATGAGAGTGTCCTTTGTTTCTGTGATAATTAGGTTTAATTGTGTTGAGTGCTTTTTAGATTTGTATTTTTTTCTCCTCCTTTCGCCACAGTTTTGCAAGCAAACAGGGAAGATGTGACAGCCCTTCACTGTAAAATCGTGTGCCTTATCCAGAATGGCACCTTCAAGGAGGCTTTAAATGTCATGAACACACATAACAAGATCCTTGGCAGGTAAATTATGATCTCATGGGAAGATGGTCACATCTGTGCATTAATGCTGCACTCTCATTGGCAGATAGATACCCAATACCTATGAAATGTTTATCTGTATTTGGAGGAGGCCTGATTAGAATTGTGTCACTTTGACCATGCAGTGGTTTACCATGCACCTTGGTTTGAAACTTTCCACGTGTGCTTCTCTTCCTCCAGCGAGCTCGTGTTTGAGAAAGCATATTGCGAGTACCGTTTGAACAGAGTGGAGAGCTCTCTGAAGACTATCGAAAGTGCTCCCGCGCAGACGGACAAGCTGAAGGAGCTCTATGGTCAAGTGGTGAGGCTTGTCGATTTGCTATTTAAAAATCCATCTGGTTTTTAGTATAGGTATAGAAACTTATTTGTGTCCATCATCCATCAAATACTCCTAGTTACATCTCAGTTGATGTGATGCTGATAACGTAGGTTTTTAGGGTGCCAAATGTTCTGTTTCTGAATGTTAATGTGCGCCAATATGACTGAGTTTCAAGCAAATGTGGATGAAATTTCATGTAGAATTTGTTACTTTGGACCTTTGTTTTAGTGAAATAAGAAAATGGTAAGGCAGCTCCAAATGAGACCACCTGAAAACCTTTATGAAAATTACAGGACATGTTTTAAGTCATATTTTTATGTTCTTACCTGTAATAGACATACATCTTTATATATGTAGCACTTTCACAACAGTTGCTGCTGTAACAAAGCACTTTACAGAACATTTAACATAAAATAACAAAAATAATATAAGAAAACACAGACAACAATATTTAATAGGAAGTAAACTACTGTAGAATTGAGGTAAAATAGAGTAAAAGTATTGCCTGGCAGACAAGCAATTAGCCGAAGGTGATTGCAACGCGATAAATGTATTAAACGATCATGAAAAAGGTCATACAGTGCTGAGCATTCAGGTGCTGTTATGTGGTTATGACCACCAATGCATTCTGAATTTTTAATTTTTTTTTTTTTGTCTTTGTGCAGTTGTACAGACTAGAGCGCTATGACGAGTGCAAGTCAGTCTACACGGATCTGATCAGGAACTCCCAGGACGAGTATGAAGAGGAGCGCAAGACCAACCTCGCGGCTGTTATGGCTGCCATGAGCCAGTGGGAGAAGGCACCGTTGGTAAGTGTTGCTTCAATGAACAAAGCCACTCCTGTGATTTCATTTGGGATCTCTGAAAACCACACCTTTTGCCCCCCTTCATGTTGCAGGAAGATTTAGGCCTTCCCGAGTCAACGTATGAGCTGTGCTACAATGCCTCCTGCATGCTGATTGGCCAGGGTCAGCTGACTGAAGCGTTTAATAAGCTTCAACAAGCTGAAGGTCAGACCTAGTACCATTCCCAGTCCACTCTAATCCATTTTTCCCCCCCAACCGTTTTATGAGCCATGGCTCATATTTTACATCCCAGAAATCCCGTGCCACACCACTCCCCAAAAAACAGTGCATAGAGCAATCTGAATTATAACCTTTCCATCTTGATTATTGAAATTAGATAATTTTCCACATCAGAATCTAATGATGTTTTATGAAACATTAATGTGAGGGTGGTTGGAATCTATAAACTGGTTTTAATTCACTTGTGTTTCAGAGCTTTGCCGGCTGTCATTGGCTGAAGATTCGGTAAGTTTGTATATCTGATTCCCAAACTAGCCAACATGACTTGTAGCGGTGCAGAAATCCATTGTCGTGTCCTGCAGGACATAACTGAGGAGGACATTGAGTCGGAGCTGGCCGTCATCCATTCTCAGATGGCGTATGTGATACAGTTGCAAGGTCGGACAGACGAGGCGCTCCAGCTCTACAATCAGGTCATTAAGCTCAAGTAAGATGAATTTCCTTTCATTTACAAGCAGATGGCGTAAGCCTGTGTTTCTGTCTGGTTTATTTTTTTGTCCATGAAACATTGATTCTTTTTCTTGTTTTAGGCCTTCAGATGTGGGCCTGCTGGCAGTGACAGCCAACAACATCATTACAATAAATAAGGTGGGCCGATTTGCAAGCCTATGAAGTTTGATTTTTGAAGGTCACAGAAAGGCAGCCATTATGAAAGCTGCAAATAGCAATGAAACGGCTTTCTAATTTATACTCTTCATTCATTAAAATAATAAGGAAGACAAGAATTCAAAGCGGCAGCCTTCCCACTCATGAAAGTACTCTTCGACTCTTCCACAGGACCAAAACGTGTTTGACTCCAAGAAGAAAGTGAAGCTGACAAACACAGAAGGGGTCGAATACAAACTGGCCAAAAAGCAGCTACGGACCATCGAATTCAACAAAGCCCTGCTGGCCATGTACACTAACCAGGTGATTTCAGAGAACCCCCAAGTGGACATCTGATATGCTTTGAAGCATTCATCATTTCTGTTTTTGCAATTGAACAGGCTGACCAGTGCAGAAAGCTGTCCTCTGGTCTTCAAACTCAGAACCCAGGTCACCCGCGACCTGTCCTGATCCAGGTGGCTCAACTGTGCAGGGAGAAGCAGCACAGCAAAGCGGTCGAGTTGCTCCAGGTAGGATAGCTCTTGCATCACGAGCAAACTGGCTTCTATGACACACATGGAACTAACTTGTGTCACCCCCACCACCTTCAGCAATTTTCAGATCAACATCCGGAAAGTGCGTCAGGCATCAAACTGACAATGGCACAGCTCTATTTAGCTCAAGGTATGAGCATTTATCTTCTTGTCAGTTTGTCACCAGTGTGCGCTGGTCCGTTTTTTTAAAATTGATTTATTTGGCATCCCCAGGTCATGTCACAAAAGCCTGCGATGTCCTCAGGTCAATTGAAGAGTTCAGGCATAAAGCGGGCATGGTAAGGGCGCATTGTTGAACAACAGCATTGTCACTTTTGCATTCTACCAAGGCTAGATTGACGAAGGTGCCAAAATGTCCACCTGAACTAAATGGTGCTATTGACGCCTTAGGTGTCTGCTCTGGTGTCCATGTACTCGCACGAAGAAGACATCGATGGCGCAATTGACGTTTTTCGACAAGCTATTCAGCACTACCAGTCCGAACAGGTTTGTTTCTTGTCACTTGGTTTAATTCCTCAGCTGCAGAAAAGGAGTGTCATTTGGTGACTGTAATATTGAATGTTACCCGTCACTCTGTCCTTCTGTTCATACTCCACAGCCAGGATCCACGGCGCACTTGGCTCTGGTGCGAGAAGCTGCCAATTTCAAACTGAAGTATGGCCGTAAAAAGGAAGCCATTAGTGATCTGGAGCAGCTGTGGAAGTGAGTTGACTAAGTGTAGGGACAAACACTGGCTATCAGGCATGTTTTATGAAAAGGTACCCCGTCAGCTCTAAATCCGTATTGGACCGTGACTACTTTAAGGTTCAGTGGAAAGGTTTACCATGTTTTAGATATGATCAACTATATACTTGAACTTCAATTGCTATTTACAGCTGTGTAACTCCCAACACACGGTTATATTGTGGCACTCAAATGTACCAAATGATTCCGTTTTGTGCCCCTACAATACATTACATTTGTAGTTTTACTGTTGGCAGGAGTCTCTGTCGGTAAACATAGCTCATCATTTGATTTTTAACAATTTCTGTTTGGAACACCAATTGTGGCATCAACATGAGCCATAAATATGGTACTTTCTTAGATATGACAGTGTTACGTCCAACAAGGTCTTAGATGAGTCATGGTATCTTGTGAATTGTAAGCATGCAATGCAAAATTCATGACCACAACTAACTGAAAACAAAGTTTAAAAAAATTTTGACATACAACAGACGGATTTTTATCTTGAGTTATATATGTTCATAAAATGTTCTTTCTTCAAACAGGCAAAACCCGAAGGACATTCACACACTGGCGCAACTCATCTCCGCCTACTCTCTGGTGGACACGGACAAAGCCAAATCGCATCCTTTTTAAAAGCAAATCACATTTTCTCTCTTAGTTTCCCGAGCATGTCTTACAAGTCGAATTTTGAAAGCTTTTGCGTTTTCCTCAACGTTCCCTTCCAGCTTGAGCAAGCACCTCCCTTCAGCAGACACCATGTCCTTCAAAGTGGACGTTGACGAGCTGGAGAACTCGCACGGAGCCACGTACGTCAGGAAAAAGGCAGCCAAAGTGGCAGGAGAAAATCTTCCTAAAGAAGAAGGGTAACACTTTATTCTTATCCCTTTATTTTATTTTTTACAGTTTTAAATGTCATCCCAGATCACTTAATTGTAAGCCCGTCTTTTATTAACCTTAAACATAAATGGCTTACCAAATGCTGAGCAAAATGGTACATGTGGTGTGAAGACTCCATCATTTCTAACGACCTGGGGTGCACCGACAAACATACAAAGGTTCTGTCACAGTTGCGATGATGTATCACTTTCACTTGACACCAATTAGTACTTGACGATTAGTAAAGTTTTTGGTGCCAGCTTGTGGGATATTGACATTTTGAAATGAGATTTTGGGGGAAATAGCCTGAAGGTCGGTGAATACAAATACAGTACCGTTTTGGCCCGAATATAAGACGGTGTTTTTTGTATTGAAATAAGACTGAAAAAGTGGGGGTCGTCTTATATTCGGGGTCTAGGCATTATACCCATTCACGACGCTAGATGGCGCCAGATATCATTGAAGCGAATGCTGAACTTGACTCCCCTGGCCAAAGTGAACCCGTCACGAAGAAGAAAAATAAAAATAGCGATACCACGAAGAAGAAAAATAAAAAATAGTGGTAAGAAAGAAAAGAAAATAATAGAAGAGTAGCGACAATCTGGAGAAAAGTGGGTCGAAGATCGGCCAGGTTAACTAGCTGCTGAGGAGAAGTTATGATGTAATTTACATTTCAAAAACCAGAAGCCATTCATTTACGAATGTGATTGCACTTTACATATTTAAATGTTCAGATATTAAGATTTTAATAAGGCAAAATAACATGCTTTTTCTCTCAAATATATTGTTAGAATCATTTGTTTCAGATGTACTGTAATTATTTTCTGTATAAAAATTAATTTGGTGTTCAAAAAGTCTTTTTTTCAAACTTGAGTCTTGAAAGAGGGGGTCGTCTTATAATTAGGGCCGTCTTATATTCGGGCCAATACGGTACATATCGGTGATTTTAAAAAAAAAAATCTGAGCTGCTCCATATGTAAAGTGTCTTTAGACAACTTCTGTTGAGAATTGACAACGTCAAAGCTGAATTCAGAATTTATGGGTACCTTTTTTGCCTTTTTCCAGACAAGGTGATATTAAAAAGAAGAAGAAGAAAAAGAAGGGTAGGTTTTGATCACTGGTTGATCAACCGTTTTGGCCTGACTGGAGGTCCTAAGTGGCCGCCTCTTCCTTCTCTTCCCCCCTCCAGGTAAACTACCGAAGAACTGTGACCCCAAAGCCACCCCTGACCCAGAGAGATGGCTGCCTATGAGGGAACGCTCCTATTACCGCGGCAAGAAGAAGGGGAAGAAGAAGGAGCAGATCGGGAAAGGCACACAGGGGGCCACGGCAGGGGCCTCGTCAGAGCTGTGAGTAACTGAAACATTAATTGAATTCGCCCCATTACAAAGAGAAAAAAAAAATCACAGCAAAATCTCTGCTCTGAAGCTTGTATGGCTGGAGTGAATATTACTGCCATCGCACGAACCACTCCAAGAAGAAAAAAAAAAAAGACCCAAAAATGCAGTTGAAGCACATCTTGTTGGTTTCGTTTCAAAACTAAATGAGATAAGAATTCTGTCCACATCCCACTATTTATGGTCTTGATTGCAGTGAATGAATGAGCATACTTTGGTTGTCTTCCTTCCCCTGTGCCAGGGATGCCAGCAAGACCGTCAGCAGCCCACCGACGTCCCCTCGACCGGGATCGGCATCTGGCTCAGCCCCCACCAACGTAGTCCCTCCGCGACAGCAGAAACCCGCATCCTCTGGGGCCACGCGCAAGAAGGCACCACAGAAGAAGAAAAAGAGCGGTAAAGGAGGATGGTAGCCTTGGAAGAAAAGGACCATTCAATTCATATCCCTCCCCATTCTTGGGTCCTGTTTTTTCGTTTTAATTTACAGACAGAACCTCCAACTTCCCTCCACTTTTTGTCTTATTTTTAACATACAGGACACGGCACAAAAGACTCTAAAAGACGGTTCTGAAGAAATGAAAGTGTACGTCTCCATGAGCGTTCCTTTTATTGTTTTGTCTTGGGAGTTTCTGACGTTGCAAGACGTATTTGTTGTGTTAAAAAATGAAACAAATTTTAATTAAAAAGTACAAAATGAACTGTACTAGGATTGTGTTACTGGCAATAGTTTGTTTTTCAACCCCGTCACTGCCTTCAACCACTTCAAAGTGCCGATAACTGATAATTGGGACAAATTTAAGTAGAGCATTCAAAATAATTAGGATAGCATTGAAAAAGGTCCTCGTCAATAATTCCTCAGGACAATCTTAGAAACAAGAATCCGGCATTTGCTGACTGATGGCGGTGGCGGGAAAATGCTCAAATTCAGATCAATTTTTGATACGTCGACACAGCTTCAGAATTTCACGTCATAATTACTTTGTTGCGCGGCCCAACTGTGTTGCTCTCGTACACAAGGATTTGCCGTCATGCAGAAATATTGAACAGGTTCCATATATTATTACATATTATGACTAATATTGAGAGTATAATTTTTTTCCTCTCAAATCTGAAAAATTATCAGGAAAATAAAGGACTTCTCTCAGATAAACTGTTCTGGTGATTTTACATATCTACACATACATACATACATATATATATATACACACACACACACACACACACACACATATATATAATATATGTACACACACACACACACACACATTTTTCCAACCTATCCCAGTTGTCTTGAGGCAGTATGCAGGGGTATACCCTGAACTGGTTGCCAGCCAATCGCACGGCACACACAGACGAACAACCTTTTTTTTTTTCCTTTTTTTTTTTTTTTTAACAAACCATCCACTCTCACACCTTGGGGCAATTTAGAGTGTTCCATTAACCTGCCACACATGTTTTTGGAGTGGGGGGGCTGGAGTACCCAGAGAAAACCCACGCAAAGCACGGGCAGAACATGCAAACTCCACACAGGAAGGCCGCAGCCGGAATCGTACCCTGTACCTCTGCACTGTGGGGCCGACGCGCTAACCAGTCGCCCACCGGGCTGCCCATATACATTTATATAGATAGATCTTTAGTTTCTTAGGATTTTTTTTTCAGGTTGTCCCAAACGAGTTGGGAACTCTGGTTCCTCGAGAGCCATATCCTGCCTGTTTTAGATCCCCCTACTCCAACACACTTGATTCAATTGTTCATGGTCGTTTCAAGGCTTCTACAGAGCTTGCTGATGAGCTGATCATTTGAATCAGGTGTGTTGAAGTAGAGAGAGAGAGATCTAAAACAGGCAAGACCCGCCTCTCGAGGAATCAAGAGTTCCCTACCCCTGGCTAAGAACTTCATGTGCGTTTTAATCGGTTAAAATAAATTGGGTTCGTCCGAATTGGGCCATTGCATAAAAGTCATCGGAACTCCTCGCTTGGACACACATCTCCACACTATTTGGTCCAGGATGCCTCGCATGCCTCCCAAATACGCCGACAACTTCTACGAGCCTTTCACAGAGGACGTGGAAACTTTCCTCGGCCGCTTCCAGCATATCGACTCGGTCCGCTTGGAGCGCTTCACGGCCCTGTGGAGGGACGCCCGCTTCTCGGACGTCTTCCTGGGCATCCCCAGCATGAGCGAGATGAGACGCTTCTGTCGCGTGGCCATGGCCACGGCCGTCAAGTACTTCCTGCCGCCTTACTGCTACCAGGTGCGGGTCGGCGGTCTGTACTTGATGTACGCCTTCTACCACACGCAGCTCGCCACCCCACCTGTGAGGATCCGCCTGGCTCTCCGAGACTGGGACGACGTGCAGAAGTTCTTACGGGACTCCATCGCCTGCAGACACCTGGACGTGATTTACGTCTACCGGAAGCTGGTTTCTGTCAAGGCGATGGAATACACGGCCATGCCGCATTTGCTCGTTTTCCAGCGGCCGAAGAAAGCCAAAGAGCAGAGGGTGTGCGCCGGAATGCTGGCTCGGGTCACCGCGGTGCAGGACCTGCTAACCGAGGACTACCTGGAGGAGGTCGCCAACGTCCAGAACCACTACCACAAGATCAAGAACCAGCTGGTGGAGGTCCGTACGGCTACTTGTACTACGGTGGCCGAGACGTAGAGTGCAAAACTCCGGGAGAAAACTAGTGCTCAAGCCAGCGTTTGAATTAATATTAATGTTTCCTTTTACATAAAAAAATACATAGTAAAAAAACCTAAATGAAAGAAAATTGTGGCCTTAAATTATATAATTGGGCACGATTTCCATTTTCAAAGAGTAGTAGGCAAGGTTATTATCGTTGAAGAAAAGGAAAACAACTTAACCTAAAATTGGAAAACAATTTTCATTCATGAAATAAAATAAAAATGTTTTTAAAGAACAGGAAAACGAACCTCAGCTGTACACAATACTTAATGCCTTGTTTTTCATCTCTCTCTCTCTCTCTCTCTCTCTCTCTCTCTCTCTCTCTCTCTCTCTCTCTCTCTCTCTCTCTCTCTCTCTCTCTCTCTCTCTCTCTCTCTCTCTCTCTCTCTCTCTCTCTCTCTCTCTCTCTCTCTCTCTCTCTCTCTCTCTCTCTCTGCCTCTCGGCCTCTGCCTCTGCCATTTTCTAATCCGTTTATCCTCACGAGGGTCACGGGCATACTGAAGCCTATCCCAGCTGTCTTTGGCCAGTAGGCAGGGGTACAACCTGAACTGGTTGCCAGCCAATCGCAGCACACACAGACAAACAACAACCATTCACACTCACACCTAGGGACAATTGAGTGTTCAATCGACATACTGTCTATATTTTTGGAATGTGGGAGGAGACCGGAGTACCCGGAGAAAACCCACGCAGGCACGGGGAGAACATGCGAACTCCACACAGTTATTCGGCTGGAGCTGGAATCAAACCCTGCACCTCTACATTGTGAGGGGGACGTGTTAACCAGTCGCTCACCATGCGGCCTATATACTGTATCTATACATG
Organism: Hippocampus kuda; assembly: GCA_901007745.1. NCBI lineage: Eukaryota > Metazoa > Chordata > Actinopteri > Syngnathiformes > Syngnathidae > Hippocampus > Hippocampus kuda. The sequence goes on from CAAKHF010011368.1 coordinate 16,641, forward strand.
TATAATAGAAGTTTCTTGACATAACCCCTACGACTGCTTGCTGAACCGGCCATCAGGATGATTTAAATTCATTGCTATTTATTCAAATTAATTCTCAAGGGTTGTCTGAAATATAAAGAAATGTTAGAAGCAAATATGTATGGAGACTCATGAGACTGTGTGTGCATACAGTATAAACAAAAAAAACCTAACAAACCTGGTCTGAAAGATAGTTAAAAATAACTGAATTTAAAAAAAAAAAATTTAAACAGGCAAAACGATATAAAACTGACAATAATGAAAAATCTATTTTCATCTGGTAGGGAGTTACCAGTCCTCCCTCTTGAACTCAAAATAGTTTTTAGCCCATATTAATACAATTTATTCACATACACTATCCACTGTTCTAAATGTATCCAAATATTCTCGTTTTCAAATTGCATTCTAAGATCCACTGCCTCTTAATTATGAATCAATTTAAAGGATGATTATTCCAGCTGCAACCGCCTGATTAACATATTTGCATTATTTTTCTGATGCCACATCACGGCACCAAATCCCTGAAAGTAGTACAGAGTGTCAAGGAAAGCCATTAAAGTGATATTGTACATCTGGACTGGAAGACTTTGTGAGAAAGGTGCCAAATTTAGCCTGGGTTTTTAGTGGACGTTCCGGAGATTTTTCGCCTGAGTCTTCTAGTGCATCGTTTTGTTTTTTTGGGTTGTTGTTTTTTTTCCCAAAATGAACACATCTGGAAGCCATTTATTTTTAAGGGTCATGTTGCAAAATGAGTTTGATGTTGTATTAGGTTTTGGCGATCATAGCTTATGGTAAATTTACAGTTCAAACTACTGATAAAGGCAATTATAATGACATTGACAATATATCCAACATGTATGAAACATCCTGCCCTGTAGAAAAAAAACAAGTGGTATTTTGTGGAACTAAAACAGTCATTTAAGTGTGAACAACTTAAAAGTATAATTGACATTTATGACAACGTGAGCACAACAAAGCAATCAAGGCAATTTGGTCAGTTTTTACTTACAATGGACAATTAGTTTTGTAAACTCTTGTTTCTTTGGAAATATGAGAGAGCCATTTTTCACATCAGCAAAATTTAAAACATTTTGTTGAATTATCCAACTTCAAATTTTATCAGTTTGTTCCCTTGAAATGACTTCACTCAACTTTTTATTTTATTTATTTTTTTCAACTGTTGTTGACCAAACATCATCTACAATTGTACAATGTTATAATTGTGATTGTCCTTGGCCGTTGTACTGCAGGTCAGCCTCCAGGCCACGGTGACCCATGCCGACTTTGCTTCGCGCCTGCAAGACACTTTAGGCGAGTTCCTCACATGGCAGCAGAAAACTTTCAACCAAACAAAAGAAACCCGCGAGGATGAGGACAAGCCCACCGAGCAGGAGGAACACCACAGTCGGGTTGCCCTGCTGGCCTCCATCAAGAAGAGGGGCTACAGGCGAAGTCAGGGGGGCTCCAAGTCTCAGAGGCACAGCCAGGAGGAGGAGGAGGAGGAGGTGGTGGTGCCGGCTGCGGAGGATTCATCCAGCTCGGCGCTTGAGCGGCAGAGTCCTGACAAGACGGACAAGGCCCTGTCGCTGAGGGCCCGCACGTGGAAGGCTCTTGGGAAAAACTTGGACAAGTCAGAGTTGCAGACGTGGCTCCTCAGCGCCCCGGACCAGGAGAGGGTGCCATTGAGACGGAAGAACCGGCAGGGACGCTACAATCAATAGGAGGGTCATGTGCGCTTTTTTGTTCACGTTTGTTGTATTGTTTGAGTAAGAAATAAAATGGTTTTACATTCACTGTTTTATATTTATATATGCCTGCAATGTGTATTGACGTTGGGACTTGCACATCCTCTTCCATCTCTTTAATATTGACGTTGCAGTTTAGAGGTGTCTTGCCAAGAGAAGAACAAAGGAATCGGTAATTGTTGGAGTCGATCTATTTTTTTTCCATCTGCAGTACACCAAAGGCACTGGTAAAGAATGGGAATCTGGAGGGCCAGGAGATCTTTTCATACTTTGAAATATTCTTTTTATTACATTAAAATTATTGTAGACGTGAAAAATACATCTTTTCATTTGACTTTTTAATTTTAAGGAAAACCAAAAAAGAAAAATGTTAAATTTTAATTCCTTAAAAAACACCTTTACATTTTGAATTAATTAGAATGTTATTTCTAATTTTTTTCAATTGCTAGTTATAATATGAAACCAGATACAAAAATATCACAAATAAGAATAGAATTATTCATCCATCTATGTTCCAATCCGCTTATCCTCACAAGGGTCGCGGCGGGCGCTGGAGCCTCTCCCAGCTGTCTTTGGGGAGTAGGCGGGGGGACACCCTGAACTGGTTGCCAGTCAATCGCAGGCCACGCAGAAACGAACAACCATCCATGCTCACACTCACACCTAGGGACGATTTAGAGCGGTGGTGTCAAACATACGGCCCGCGGGCCGGAACCGGCCCGCAAGGAAGTTCAATCAGGCCTGCAGGATAATTTAAAAGTGAAAAAAAATGCATAAAAGACACAGAATTTTTTATAAGGTGCAACTCGTTGAGTATCCGCTAGGGGACGCTGTTTTGATCAAAGAAGACGACAACAGCAGCCTCAGTCCGTCACTGAGACAGACCCATGACAGCAGACGCTATCAATAGCACTCTCACATTTACACATTTAAAAGCACTCTCCTGAGTTTGTAAGGTGTAGGCAGGGATTACATTTAGATTTTATATGCACGTGTAAATGGTTTAAAACTTCCTTTCTCGTTTAATCTTAAAGTGCATGACTATATTTTTTCAATACCCATTACTTGTTAAAGTTTATACAATCAGTGAGATCAATTGCAATGCATATTTGTGAATGATAAAAGTAAATTGCACATTTGTTGAAGGAAATGTAAGGTGCTTCCTGAAATGTTTTGTAAAAGATATGTTCATTTGTAAAAGATATGTTCAATTAAATTTCAACATTTTCCTAATGTTCTTGTGCTTTTTTATACCAAAACAAAGGACAGACTTATTTTGGTTATTTATAGCAAAGTATGGTGGGGCGGCCCGGTAGTCCAGTGGTTAGCACGTCGACTTCACAGTGCAGAGGTACCGGGTTCGATTCCAGCTCCGGCCTCCCTGTGTGGAGTTTGCATGTTCTCCCCGGGCCTGCGTGGGTTTTCTCCGGGTGCTCCGGTTTCCTCCCACATTCCAAAAACATGCA